>JAQGCA010000844.1:0-22276 GCA_034698945.1 Protaphorura quadriocellata
TTTTTTACTGTATTTAACCTTTCCACACGTGTAGTCGTAGGGAACAACACGCCATTGTTTTCATTTAATTTTTTTTTGATTCCGGAATCGACTCCGGAATCGATTCCGCCGATTCCGACTCCGACTCCAGCTCTTCCGGAGTCGATTCCGACTCCGTATTTTCCGGAGTCGAAAAAATCGATTCCGATTCCGACTCCCGCTTTTCCCGGAGTCGGAATTGGCGATTCCGGAATCATTCGATTCCGACTCCGACGAAATCCGGAATCATGCGGAGCAGTAATCCCGTCAACCTCTTACAGTCTCCATCAGTTCCGTTTTGCATTTAACGAGTGATACATCTGTTCAGTTCTGGCAAGCTACAATTGATTGGACGATGTATCTTCTTTTGACCTTCTAGTTCACACACTTTATTAGATTAACTTTTTTATTATTTTATTTTATTTTATTATTTATTTATTTTTAATAATTAATAGGCGTAGCTCGATATTGGCGTTATAATTGAACTGCCTCCTGTCTCGGTGTTCAGCACAGGTGTACAGCACATTAACTTTATCCTAATAAGAATTCTAGTTACTTCTCTTTTTTTCTTCTGATAACTACGTCGGAGCATTGAACCACTGAGGTCAAACAAACACGTCACAATAATTAACATCAAATAGATTCTTAGTTGATATTTAAAATTATGTGTACGGAATCCCCTATTTCAATTTAATGCTCATGGATATAGTATTAAGTAATTCTGATTCATCTTCAATTATTATACAGGTATTAAGATTTTGAAGTTCTAGTTGATAAGAATTGCGATTCTAGTCATAGTTGATTTTGGATTTTATTTGGATTTTAAGAAATATATAAAATGAATTCCTAAAAAATGCCGCTTAAATGCGTATTCTCTAAAATAAGTTTAAATTAAACGAATACACAAAAATTACATGGTAAAAAAGGCAAAAAGTTCTTGAATCTAGAAAAAGTGCTCATTCCATGGGCACTGAGGAATGAGCACTGAGGAATGGGCACTGAGGAATAGTGCCCGCCCTTTTCATGTAATTTTTTCGTTGGAATGGCCTCCAAATTTATTGTTGCCTGATATATATAATTATGTGTTATAGTTAAATAGTTAAGTTAATAGTTGGTCAAACCGGCGTGCCGTTTTGTCGTAATATAGTTACACCTGATGGAAATAAATTTGGTTACTACACTGAACTCTTTCATCTGTGGATCCGTGTGACATTAATAAAGAATTGTTTAACTCTGACTCTGACTGACCATATAATATTGAAAAATAACACTAATTATTCACTATGCTGTTTTCATCCATGTATTCCTTCCAATATTTTTTGATTAGCCAGCAATAAAGATTTTCAAAATTTGAATGTTCCAGGCATCTTGTCAAGTTGTACTGGTTGAGTTTAATTACCATAAAATAACTAGTGACCCAAGTCATTCGATTCATTGTTTGCTTAAATTCTTGCACGTCTGGGCGCTAACCAGGGGAACGTCACGGCGGATTGTATTTTGTCAAAATAAATAAATAAATAAAAATTTTGAGAAAAATCTGAAATTCTTAACAGCGAATTCTGATACGATGAGAAATCTGGAATGATATATACTCGTCGCTCATTTCAGGTTTAGGTCACCAGTTGGCCTTGTCTTGAATTTTGGGTGTGTGTTTGTGCATGTGTGAATGGCATGAGTGTCCTGGGCCTCGTTTGTCTCACCTTGCCTCCTCTCGGTCTCGCACTGTCCCCCCGCGCTGAACGAACGAACACATCTCCAAAATTCAAAACAAGGTCAACTGTTGGCCTAAGCCTGAAATGTGCGACGAGTGATGCATTATTCAAGATTTTTATCGTGTCAGAATTCACCGGTAAGAAATTCAGATTTTTTTAAAAATGTCTGCCCTGGCGTTTCCCATGAAGTTATTCTTTCTAAGAACATCGGCGTTGTATTCAAAAGAATTCACTGGTATAGTCCTCAAATTTGCGATTTGGTAAAGTTTCGGGTTCCAGTGGTTGAACTATAATTAGAGATTGTGCTCACTTAAAATACTGGATCGATGTGAATTTTCTTTAATATTCCACGCATGTGGGAATACTACAAGACGTAAAAAACTTCCGTCATGCTTCCTATTTGTCAATATTCCCTCTTATTTATTCAACGTACTCAATTTTAACATTAGATGCACAATAAAACAAAACTATTTTATAACTAACATAAACTTTTGAAAATGTGTAAACTTCCGGTATGTCTGTTAATAATCAGGTTGCAGCCGGAGCTTCAGTACCTTCTGATGTCCCAAGCTTTTCCTTTACGGTTGCCGCCGCTTTCATCGCAGAATCCGCAGCACTGAGAGCAGCATTTGTAGCCCATTCTTTTGTACCATTCACTGCACCTTCTGTCCAGTTCTTTGCTCCTTCGGCAGCGTCATTCGCCCTCTTCTTCGTTTCTGCTGCAGCATTGTTTACCCATTTCTTCGTATCATCTGCAGCCCCTTTAACCCAATCCGTAGCGCTGTCCAGGACACCAGGTGTCGAACTGATTTCAGATACACCAAAGGTGACAGCGATCGCAAAGAGGACGATAATAGGACAAATTTTCGACATCATAAAATATCTGAAATTTTGATACAAATTACTTTTTGAGTGATTTGAGTAAGTAATTTTCTACATATTAAAACGTCCACAAATTTACAAAGATTAATTTTGGTGATGACAATTCTTCGACTTCCTACACCTCCGAAAGTTTTACTATTTTGTAAGTTAAATTATATTGGAATTGAAAATTTATTGATTTTCTGGAACTCGAAATACCAAAAAAAATTTAGACAGTCATTTTGAGAACAATAATTGGCCGAATTTAGATCGCATTAAATATCCCAATAGTAGCAGACGATTTGTTTTGGAGTACCATATATTTTTGAAAAAATGCCATAAAATTTGTGTATTTGGGTGAGAAAGACGTGAAAAATTGAATATTTGACTTACTTGATTTTGAAATTTATTGCGTATTAAAAGGCTTACACCAGAATTAACTAGAGAGTCAGTGCACGTACAATTCTCGAATGATCTCTGAAAAATAATGAGTCCTTTATTATCATCCTCTTTACTGTTTTTCTTATCAAATTACTATTTAGAATATTATAATGAATGACGGCCGTTTATATTCTGAGTAAACCGTACTGACTCATGTATCTCTATTATTACCTGGAACTGGAATTAGAAGGTACAAGGTCCCAAATATATTCCTGCTGCGATTTCATAACTTTTCTGTCGAATTATTACTTAAAATTTGAATAATTCACCGAATAATTATATCTACTAATTCTCCTAGAATTAAAATAAACGCTACTAAAATACCAAGCCACCAAAAACTTATATCTTAGTCATTTTTATTTTTAGCATTGTTTGAGGTTTTCCAGACTGCAATGCCGTGTAGAAGGAATACAGGGAATCCTTGGTTTAAACCCATTGATTTAAACCATTGGTTTAAATCTATTTTTTTAAGAAATGACGTAATAACACCTTACGAACATGGAAATATGATCTTCATGAATTCTTCAGTTCTGAGAACTTCGACTTTTGTTTTGATGGCGGCTTAACGTCTCGGACTTTCGAACTCTGGTGTTTTTGAATAACAGAAACTTCGCTCCAAATAAAGAAAACCATGGTTTTAATAAAAAAAAATGTTTTAAATTTAAAAAAAAACATGGTTTATATCGCTCCTAAAAAATCAATATAAGTCGGATTCAAATTAAAAAAAAAACTGATTTAAACCAAAAAGAACAGTTTTTTTTTACTTTTTTAAAAAAGCCATGGTTTTTATATACCCTGCAGGAAAAACTATGTTGGACCCTCGAACGGCTGAGTTAAATAAAAAAAAATCAAGTGTCAAATAGATTTCATTGTGAGCGAAGTGCGTACATCCGGTTTTCTATGATGGCTTGGCGTGTTTGACAGAGTATAATTGCATGTAATGACAATGACGACCGCAAACTCACTTTCATTGTTTGCTCATAGCGTGTGATTCTGGGACATATAGTATATGACTACATTCTAGTTAGCTGGACTAAACTCAACTCAAACTGAATAAAGGTTGCAATAAAAATTATCCAATGAATAAAACTTGCAGAGAATTTGCAGAGATTTGCTTTAAATGCCGTAAAATCAAATTGAGATTTTAATATGACGAATGTTTTGAAGTCAAATGCTACCACTGCACTGCATTGTACCACCTCATATTCCATATTTATTCGTCGTATTGGTGTGACCGTTTATAAAAAACAAGATTATAAAAGTGACCGAGGAGGAATTGAACTCGAGACCTCATACGGAACAAACCCGGCATTCATTACAGATTGTCGTTCCGGCATCCGAATTTTTCAGTTAATATACAAATCTAATGAGGAGGAAATTATTTAATTTTCAATTAACCATGCTTGCCTTTGAATCGAAGGCTCCAGGTGTCAAAAATATGTGTAGTTATAAATGTGGTCTGGGATGAAGAGCTACTTAATTACACAATACGCTTCTGGAAAATAGCTTAGGCGTTCAAATATGACAAACAATAAAGTCTAGATACAATGAATACCAGTAATCATTAAGCAAATATAAAGTTGAATTACTTCTTTTTCCGCTATAACCTAGCAAATGGATGAAAATTTAAACATTTACCAATATTTGTATTTCCGGTACTGAACCGAGCAACCTTGCTGAGATTTCAACCTTCTGAATAGTTAGGTCGTCTCACATCTGTTTCTGTAAGGCGAATCGAAAATGTGAGATCCGAACTTTGTTTGCTCGCTCGGTTCTTCGACTTGTTTTGTTGTATTCAAACGCGGAAGAAAACGACAATGAATTTATATAAAAGGACCCTACTTTTTAGAACTTTACAATTATCCACCTTCACCACCGCGCTAACACGATAATTAACTCAAGTATTTTTCAAAATCCACAATCACCCAGCAGTATTTGCAAGAATGTGTCCATTAATTCTCGCCTTCCTGATTGTAGCAGTTTCTGCTACACCTAAGGTACTAATTAACATTAACAAATTATTTTCTAAAATATTAGTTTTCGAAAATTAATTAATACTATCTCCAACGTCCTAGGTTGAAGTCGGCTCGGAATACAATGAAATTCGAGAACCCAAATTTTTCTTCAGTAAGTACATACATATGTTTATTGCACATATTTTAACGAGTACAGTAGGGTTAATTAATTCATACTGATTAATATAATATGCCAGGTAATTTTTGGATTCCGCTTCCGGGGATTGTACGACCTACCCCAGCACCCGCCGCTGGTGGTGGCGGGCCCGTCGCCGCCGCATGTTCCGCAACGGTGCTGGCCACTGCAGCATGCACTTGTAACGGAGTAGCCTGTGTGGTTGGACAAATCTGTCCGACTACCACAATGACTTGCACAACACCACCTGCGTGCCCAGCCATTACTGGCGGACTGATGACAACTAAAGCTACAGCGGCATGTACATGTGGTACTTCCACATCCGCATGCCCGATCGGCCAAATTTGCGAGACTAACATGTGTAAAGCGGTCACCGGTGCATGTGCAGCAACCATTGTAGCAACTTCACGTCCTTGCGATTGTGGTACATCAGTATGTGTAGGTACTGCTGCAATGTGTGCTGCCGGTACAAACGCCTGCACTTAATCAAGCTCTCGTGGTCCAGTATATCCACTCAGATGGCATGACAATTATTGTTATATTATATCTCTGTAAAGTATAATGTAATTTCCCTATATTCGCCTTAGGAGATATTAATTTAAGTTTCATAAGCTAATTTCACGTATTGATGATTAATAAATATTTCTCTGTCAAATTTTGTATTCATTCAATTCATTAGTGAAGCTCTTTTCGAATTTTATGTTGTCATGGGAGTATCCTGAATTTAATTTGCATTTGAATGGTAATATTGACAGATGGAGATTTGACAGTGCCCGTTGACGTCCATGTAAAGCAGTAATTTTGTTCATTGTCTGCAAATATTTATTCAACTGCTGAGATTTGGAACGAAAATTTTACTCAAGTTTTCGATTTCAAGACTAAATAAATATTTGATCAAATTTATTTTTATTTTACAGTCATTTCATGCATCAAAATATTTCCTGGAATATCATACATAAATTGAATCTATCCATTAATGCATTCGACTCAATTTCTTAATTTTAAGTGGTATAGTGAACGACACATTACAGTAACCAAGGACCTTACCCACTTTGGCTCCCATTTGTGAGAATTTTCAGGTTGTGGTTTTAGGCTTCGTTATTTTGGAGTTTACTTTTCTGAAAATTAAAAAGCTAGAATTTTGTGCCCGGAGATTTTTTTTTCGAAATTTAAAAAATTTGTCCTCTCCATATTCTACATACATTGGACAATAAATACATTCATACAACTACGTCCAAACTGGCCTCTTAAGGAATAAATGCATTTGGAGGCCACCAATTTATTAGAACTTCCTTTCGATTACCAGGACGTTCAAATTGGCCTCCAAGTGTATGTATTCCTTAAGAGGCCACTTTGGACGGAGTTCCACCTTCGTGCCATGCCTCCAATGTAATGTAATATATGCCCGGGATAGGTGGAATTTTGGAATTTTTGGAAAGAATATTCTCTTGGCGCAGAATTTAGGCTTTTTAATTTTCAGAAAGTAAATTCCATTTCTTTACTCCAAATAATGAAGCCAAAAACCACAACCTGAAATTTCTCTCGAATATATCCCAGACGTCCATAAGAAGTGGGTAAGGTCCCTTATTTTCAAATTGTATTATTCTGCAATGTCTTACAGAACAATAAAGTTAAAATTCAAATTCGAATTATTGTTTGAAAAGATGAAATGAAAATTCAACCCGTGAGGTCTACCTGCCCCTTGCCGGTAATTAGAACAATGTAACTAACAAGAAAGTTGACATAATGAAATACGCAGTCAATATCAATTTTGTACTGTCCGCCAGATGACACACATAACTTGTGAAGTAAATGCATTTGTTTCCGAGCCGACTTGTCCTCCCTGTACAAAATAAGTTTGCTTTTCAATAATTTACAAACTTTGGTTGATTTAATTTGAAGACCAGCTAAAGGGATTAGAAGGATGACTGTCCTCAGAAACACAAGTGCAAAGTTGAGGATGCAGAATGCCATGAGAATCAGAGATCCACCGAGATGAGTTCCTCCGTACAGAAGAAGGAGAATGACCAGAGAGATGAGTACCATGTGGAACATGAGTCCCATTGCCAATGCGTCATTGATAAATCGCACAAGGATTTGAATCCCTTTGTATATTCCCATCTCCCGAACAGTGTTTGACCGATTCTGTAATATCAAATCAAGACAATTCTGGAATTTCCGACCAAAACGACGAATATCAAATCAATTAAAATCTATGATTCCTGACCAGTGGCGCTAATTTATGAACAAAATGCCATACCCCGCCTCTTTTTAGCGTCACGGACATGTAGTGTCCCAAATGTGTAGCAATCACTCCAAGCGTGATATCCAAAGTGAGAATTGTGGCCCAAGATAATGGAACTAAATACAAATCCGGGAGTCCAATCGCAAAATGCAGCCAAATCGATTCACATTCCTTTGGAACAAGGGAATAGAGAAACATTGGGAATTTCGCCATCCAAACGTGCATCGTTAAGTCCACCAACCAAGAGATAAACCAAACAACTGGAAATAGCCTTACTTGCAGCACGTGGTACTTTCCAATTTTCCATTCAAATTTTGTTCCGGTCTTCTCGTGTCCATCTAAACGATATCACATCACATCAATTCCGTGTAAACAATACAAAAATTTTAAAAAAATAATTAAAAAAAATAGTAGCAAATTACCCGCGAAAGATTTTTCAAGTCCAATGAGAGCTGTGAACAAGTCCGCTATTTTCTTTGAATATAAATGATTGTTGATGGAAATTGCGAAAAGGGCACATTCCCCAATAAAGTAAAGGATGGGGAGAATGACGAAGGCTTCGTTCATTGTCCCGGACAACAAGTGAGCCACTAATAATATTAATTGTTTCCATACCATGAAGAAATTGAAAGATAAATTGAAGATTCTAAAATAAAATGATGGACCACTTTTTACTTGGATCACTTGTAATGTCTCTTTGTCTAGTTTGTAAGACATTATCCCGAAATGTCTCGTTGTATCGAAAAACGCTTTGTAGAAATCAAGAACTTCCATCTCGGAGTAATACTGCACGGCCATGGCTACGGCTGGTTTGGGTCAACTTCTACAAACAAGTGACAATGACAATGACAATGAACACAACCTTGGTTTGTTTTTGCTGCTCCTGCAATTTTTATTGGATTTTAATTCGAAAAAATTGTTCCTTCGGTGTTTGGATCCAATTTTTTTTGTAAACTGCGGGAAAACATAATTATAGAAGATTATCGAAGCCTTGGATCTTATTTTGATGACGAGATACCACAGGAAGCCACTTTTCCTCGTATATGTCTTAATCAATTACTCATGCGAATTTTGGGGTGAAAGAATGTCCCGCGAGGCTAAAGACTTCATTTTAAATAGAACCTAATTACAACCAGGGCTGCAGTAAAATCCGATACCTGAACGCCGGGTGTCCGATCAAACGCCTTTCTGTTCTAAATTAAAAAGTAGTATTTCATCATAATCGCTTTTCTCTGCGTAAGAATTATGCCGTGCCGAATTAGTTTAAAATTAAACTATTGGAACGGGAACGACTTCCCGGTCCGCACTCTACGCTTTATTGGAAAGCGGATCAGGATAATTCCAACTGCCTTTTGCGTTGGAGAAAACGGGTATGAAAAATTCTTCTAATAGCCTATATCGTGCTCGTAAGTATCCTGATATAAAATTCAGGTATTTTGCTCTAATTAGTGTTGTTCCTGTTCTTTCATGTCACTATCACATTCATGTCAATCCGGTAGCCAACTTTCTGGATCTGAATGTTGACAACAGCAAAAGCTGTAATTTTTGAACGTGGTAAAAGCTATTAACCTAAATAGCTTAATCTTTTTAGGCAGTATGGGGTTGTCAATTTTTGATGTCGTCCCCCGTCCCAATTTGTTGCTACTTTTAGGAGTATGAGAAATAAGAATTAGTATAATTTGCAAACTGTTACGAAAAACGAAAAATTATAGTTCCCTGAATGGGAAGCTTAAGTTCAGTTTTGAATACAAAAGCCGGTTTGAAGAATTAACTCGCTAAATGCCATATTATCTCTATGTGGTCAATACTTTAACATGATAATTCCCGTATAGAACTATTTAGAATGGAAAGTGGTCGATGCAAGCATTTAAAAATCGTTTCTTTCTCAAAAATTGACAAAAAAATGTGAATCGGAAAGATGGGGATAAACTGATTAATATTTGGAAGTACATAATGATGGTATTGGCGAAGGGTTCCAATTAACCTCATTTGATTCGTCTCTGGACCTTGGGCCGGGCGGGAAGGGCATGCCGCGTGGGAGGGAGGGAGTGGGAATCCAATTAAGGATTTGAACTCTAACATTCTTCAATATTTTAGAATCCTGGAGGAAAGAATAATAATTGCGTATTATAATAATTAGTATTTTAACTGTAATAGTAATGCAACTTAACACATAACTAAATCAGAATCAATCAATCAATTACCTTTCGTTTCATTTTCTATTCAATTTTCCCAAACTTTTATTTAAAATAACATGAAAGGGAGTAGGGCTAATTAACACACCTTCCCGACAAAGGGAAACGGTAGCACACATAACATAAAGTGTGCTAATTACTAGCCCCTATACATTGGTATTGGTATGGGGCGGAATATATATATAACAACGGTTGCGGTTTTTTTTTGTTGATTTTATGAAACAATATTGTGTCAAAATTGGTGACCATATATCTTTGTCTCAAAAACATAATATGTTCTTGAGTAAGGCTCGGATCAGATCAGTTGAGTCCGATGAGTTATCAGATCAGGTCAGATGTTAGATAATACATATTTTTTCATCTGACCTGATATTTTTGATTAGATATTTTGAGTAGATTGAATCAGATGTCTTATCAGATTCGGATTCAACATTCTAGCTGATAAGGGTTAGGTGTTAGAGACAGATATCAAATACTTGATGAGATCAGATTACCCGATTATGCGATCCCCGTAAATTCTTGTCATGTATCTGATCTGATATGTACCAATCAGATATCAGAACAGAGAGGGTGATATCTGATCTGGCAAATGTCAGATGAGAACAGATAGGCGATTTATCTTATCTGATCTGAGCCCTATCCTAGTGACATCTAATATTATTTATAGATTACTATGCACACCGCCCCGCAGAGAGATCGTTGTCCATTTCTGTACAGGGTGGCATGTAACTTTTGCCCCCCAGATAATTTTAATTTTATATAATACGTCTACTGATGTTAATAATCATTACTAATTTTATATTCATTTCATCTTTAATTGGTTATTTTCCGAAAAGTGCGCCTTATAAAGAAGTATTTTTTAAGCGAACTCTCGGAATTTATTGTAGGCTATTTTTGAAAAATTTTAAATGAAATTTGATATTATGTGGTCAATATAATTATCTTGAGTTTCTCTAATTTTCTCGTTAGAATCTAAAATATTGAAATACAGATTGAACACATTGAGAAATATTCATCCATGTGCGTTATTTTAAAAGGCCCAACCGTGGGACATCTTTTCGCTTTTTGCATTTTTTTCTTACTAATCGAAGACTCTTGGGTAAATAAACCGCTCAACTAATTCGTTGATAATAAATTTATCAAATAATTAAAATATCGATTATACTTTCTCATTCACTACTGTCGACTACAAATCTGCTCGGGATGTCGCTGGGAGGGCAGAAGGTGTTTCAGATGTAGATACCAGTGAACCGTCTTCCCCCGCTTCTCGTTCGTGGAAAAAATGAACTTACAGATTGCTTTCAAATTCTGAATATCTCCTGGAAGAAAATCCGAACTTGGACGAAGGCGGAATTATAACTGAAGTTTTTACGACTGATATTAACGGCAATAAACAGTCACTGGATGACAGATGGTGGATAAAGTATTAAGGGAGTGGTTGCGAATGTGTAGTGAGTGGTTACTTGGATGTAGAGAGTGGTTGGCATGGTGTAGAGATTGTCTGGGAGGGTTTAGAGTGTTGTTGAGAAGGAGTGATGAGTGGTTGCTAGGGTGAAGAGAGTGGTTGTTAAGGTGGAGAGGATGGTGAAGAGGGTGTTAAGAGTGGTTGAGACGGTGTAGAAAGTGGTTGAGAAGGTGAAGAGATAGATTGAGTGGGTTGAGATAGTGGACGAATACGTTAACATGGAATATTTTAAGAATATTTTAGTATAGACTATTTTATTGTTATATATTCTATTTATGCAATTATTCCGAAAGGTGGTTTCAAGGTAGCCGGCTATGTTGACGCCAATATTATTTCTATAAAATATCATTGTCGTGCAATGTGTATCAGGAGTCATAACTCGTGGCAGCGCTGCTCATCTTGGAAGTAGCTAATAGAGGCAATATCTATTTAACATTGCCGCTGTGCAAATGCTTGGAAGTAGTAAATGGAGGAGATATGTCTTATCCATTGCTGCTCTGCATATGTTTGGAAGTAGTAAATAGAGGCAATATCTAATTAACATTGCCGCTGTGCAAATGCTTGGAAGTAGTAAATGGAGGAGATATCTCATTCACATTGCGGCTCTGCATATGCTTGGAAGTAGTAACTGGAGGCGATATCCCTTTATCATTGCTGCTGTTCATATACTTGGAAGTAATAACTCTAGGCGATATCTTTTTAACATTGCTGCTCTGCATATGCTTGGAAGTAGTAAATGGAGGCGATATCATTTCAACATTGCTGCTGTGCATATCCTTGGAAGTAGAAAATGAAAACGACATCCATTTAACATTGCTGCTCTGCATATACTTGGAAGTTGTAAATGGAGGCGATCTCTCTTTAACATTGCTGCTCTGCATATACTTGGATGTAGTAAAGGGAGGCGATATCTCTTTAACATTGCTGCTCTGCATATGCTTGGATAGAGTAAAGGGAGGCGATATCTCTTTAACATTGCTGCTCTGCATATACTTGGATGTATAAATGGAGGCAATATCTCTTTAACATTGCTGCTCTGCATATGCTTGGAAGTAGTAAATGGAGGCAATGTCTCTTTAACATTGCTGTTCTGCAAATGCTTGGATGTAGTAAATGGAGGCGATATCTCTTTAACATTGCTGCTCTGCATATGCATGAAAGTATTAAATGGCTCTTCAATATTAATTATGTTATCGCATACGACCGGAAGCATGATGCGATATCTCTTCAACATTACGTATGTTATAGCATACGACTGGAAGCATGAGGCGATATCTCTTCAATGTTACGCATTTCATTAAGTTATTGAATTGTTTGACCTCTTGAAAAGTTTGTAAGGCTTTTCGATATGGCTGACGATTTGGTTCAAGAAGATGAAAGCAGGATAGAGTTTATAAGGCTGGACCCAAATGTAGACTCGTAGTGAGGCAATGTGAGACGATTGGTTACAGGTTGTAAGACTGAAACCAGAGTACTTACTCGTACACCGTTCAACAGAAGATGAAATGAATTGTTTAGTCAACTCAAACGAATTATCACTTTAGATATGACGAAATGTATTTATTTACAAGACCAACTATGCAGCTCTGTCTTGCAACTGTTGCTAATGAAGCCAGAATAAGCTTAAGAATTGAGTAATGTTCGTTCCATTTATACCAGCGAGGGAACCTAGCAGGAAACATTTTTAACAAATTTAAGAGAGAATAAACTGCGAGCAGTAGAGACGCGAAAGGCTTGCATGGAATTGATTGAGAAGGAATTAAAATTATGTCCTTAGCCACAAAATGTCAAAAGGAATTGAGAATAATTGGAACGCCGTTTGAAAGAGAAACTAAAGGACCAAAAAGCAAGAAAAGTGGCAATAGTAAATGAGAATAGTAAATGTAAATAGTAAATGATGTGCCTCTTGATCATTTTGCTTCTCCTTGAAACGATGTTCTTCATCTTCCCTAGTCACTCTTTTCTCTCTTTTTTTCTGCACCTGCACTTGGAAATCACTTTTTCTTTTCAATTTCGGCATCTTCCGCTCAGAGTTAAAACCAAACTGCAGGTACGGACGATTAAGTTGTGAATTTGCTGATTTCACGAGAATTAAATCTAAACAACAGACGAGAAAAGTCACGAATGGCAAATTCAGACTTTGAATTGTACTTAGATTTCCAAACAACAGATGAAAAAACAACAGTGAATCACCAGTCGTCATGCAAACCAAATGATGGCCCGAACAATTCTGAAGTACCAATGAGCCTGAGAATACGGTTCCTGCAAGAACCGGATGGCAAACATTGGTCTCAGACATTGTCGGGAAGAGCCAATGATCCCTTGATAACGTATCCCAAATCTAAACAAAACCCATCAGTTTATGAAACCGGTACAATTGGAAGCGCAATTGAACAATACGTTTCACATTTAACGTCTGTTCCGGCTAGAAACGGATGTCAGACGTTGGTCTCAGATATTGCCGGGAAGGGCCAACCAAGGACCCCGTGATGACGTATCCCGAATCTAAACATAATCTGTCAGTTAATGAAACCGGCACAATTGAAAGCGCAATTGAGCAAAACGTTTGAAGTTTCACACTTCAAAATCCGTCCGATGATGAAACGAATACAATTGAAAGCGTAATTGAGCAAAACTGTGACGTTCGACACTTGTTCCGACTAGAACAGGATGTCAATCGTTAGACCCAGACATTGTCCTAAAGAGCCAAGGTCCCCTTGATAATGTATGCCGGATTTGAAGACAATCCGTCAATTAATGAAACGAATACAATTGGAAGCGCAATTGAGCAAAACATGTGACGTTTGACACTTGTTCCGACTAGAACCGGATGTCAAACGCTGGCCTCAGACACTGTGGAGAAGAGCTAAAAACGCCTTGATAACGTATGCCGAAGTTTAAAATAATCTGTCAGTTAATGAAACGATTATTATTGGAAACGCAATTGAGCAAAATGTTTGGTGTACATATGTTGTTTGTAAAGGAAAGCACTTTTTTATCGATTTTACGTAATTGAAATTAATATTTGGCTTCGCTACTATGGTTACTGTCGTTTTGATCGTGCTAGGCGTGGTTGAAATATAAACAACTCATCGGAAAGAAAATAGGCGTACGCTTCTCTGTTTAACTAATTTCGTTCAAAACTTTCATTGGGGATCTTATTTAAGTTGGTTTAAAGCCGTTTCCCGTTTGCCAATTTTAAATAGCAGAGTGTCCAAACCGGAAGTCAATCTTAGTTGACCATACATCCCGGGGGGAGCTAACATAGCCTGGTCATACCTATAAAGTTGCAAGTCACTCACTACAGAATTGTGGTAAGATCATCGGAATCGGAGAAAGCATAATATCATGTGGAATTGTACCTTGTCATTTCATCTAGGAAAATAATTTAAAATTTTTGCTCACCCATTGCTGCATAATCAAAAAAACCGAGAAGTGTTGCTTCTGTTTTGACAGTCTAAGATATTGTGAAAAGTGCTTAATTGATCCAAAAAAACCACTTTTTTCTTTTTGTCGATTTTACAAAACACGTATGTAGTATTAGTTACCGCTTCGTAAAATACCATATATATTGACTGCGTTCCATATCTGTATAATTGACACGGCAAAAAATTACCCCCAGCAGAGAATGTAACAGGAAGCGCATTGCAAAAACAGCGCTGCAACAGAAACACATAAGCTTCGTAACAGTTGATTTATATAAGCGTGTCTGTTGAAAGGGTTTATATAGACAAGTACCCCTAGTAGTGGCCCGATCAGGTCGGCTAACGGACTTGGCCGGAGGGTCATGCACATTAAGTTTAAACAGAATCCGAAGAGAAATGTAGCCGCTAGAGTGGCGACAGACACACACACACACACAGACACACACCAAGGACGATTGCATAGCTCAGTCGTTCCGCCTTTCGCAATAACACACAATAATTCCATCTCAGTCAGGGTAAAAATGGACAAAAGTCCAATGTCAAACATAAAATACACTACGACAAACATGAGATCATTGCCATAACCTTGAACCAATAAATGAGTACTAATAGGTAGGATTTCTGTCTACAGATAAATACTTCTGGATAAATTAACCACATTTTTCTCTTCCGAGTTGGAATCCTAATCCTCTGCACATGTATGTTCGTGTCACTATAACAACAGTTATAGTAACAGCATTATTATGGTCCACAGGCGCTGAGTGTTGTTTAAACTCGGAATAACTTTTAAATGCAATGAGGTTAGAGCGAATCAGCACTAGAAGTGCTCGGTCTTCGAACTATTTGCGATAAGATAGTAAGGTATACCTCGTTAGTCCGGTACTTGTTCGAATTGCTTATAAATGCAATAAGCTGCAAGCAAATATTTTTTCATGACGCTCTCTATTAGATGTAGCTGTAACATATTGGCTATTGCCGTATGAAGTTGAAGAACTATACGAGAGTTATATTGATTAGAGCATTTTTGAAGCGATGTTGAGAAAATATGACTAAGTTTATATGAAGTGTGTGTGGGAAGTTCGGAGTCGGACGGACAGACAGACAGTTGGACGTTTGGATTTTATAAGCTCTTGCGGGACTGCGTCCACGGTCTAACAATGGTAATAAACGCAAGCGTTGGGCTAATTTTAATTTGAACAAAGCGCTGAACATGATAGTAATATGTTGCAATTACGCAGGTGAACAATTGCCAACAATTCTTGTCTCCGGTGCAAGTGCGGTTGAACAATTACCAACAACACTTGATCCAGCGAACAAGTTGGGAATTTATCGGTAAGACTGACAATCCAAAAATGTCCACTTATGTACAATCTTCGGACTGGTTCGTTTTAGATTGTGCATTTCAGCTTCAGCAATCAGTTATCTTTGAAGATAAAAAATAAAGACAGCTGCGGAATCTTGTTAACAGGCTCTGGACACCATAATCGGCCACGGCTTAACCCCAAGCCGCGATGTTTCGAATCTTTTTATTGCTTTCTATCACGACCTGGGACGAGCTAAATGATACCAACTAATGGCTCCAGGGTATCAACAATAAAGACGCGTTGGTGATTACATTTATCACACTAATTTTCCAGGTCAGAACAAATTCAAATAAACCGGGCAGTAAAACTTGGTTGTCGTATAAAATGTATAACCACAGTTCCCTTCAGTACTTAAACCGTACTTGGCTTTTGAAAATTGCATTAAAAATCACAGCAGAATTAAATTTTTCGTATCAAACAGAGTAATCAGAAGTTCAAATAGGTAGGAAGTCTTACTGTAAATGTGATTTGGACAATTAGTTCCAACTGTTGTTTTAATTCTTCTGTGGACTGAGCTTGGAATAGATGAACCTGTAATATACCAATCCGACTCAACCCATGGGTAACTAATTATATTACGGAGATGTTTCATTCGCGATAAAGTGTATGGATAATAAGTCAATCTATATGATGACCTCTGTGTTGTTCAGAATGCGGTTCCTTGGCACTATAAATCCCGTGAAACAAACAAACAATACTCCTTACTATTTTTTATAATTCATTGTGCACGAACCAAGAGTCTAAGAGATTATTTTATGTACATCAATAATATTATGACCAGTTAAGGCCACATACAACGTGCTTAGTTATATTATTGGGTACGAACTCGCGAAGGGAATTCGTTGCACTGGTCAGAGTGGCAAGACGGAATTCAAAGGAATCGTTATTCCTTTGAATTCCGTCTTGTAAGGCCTCCTTACTCCTTTCGTTTAAACTTACACATTGTGACTCGCATTTAGAAACTCGTGTTTCCATAGCAATTAGTGCTCGGATCGAGTCGAGTCGAGTTTCTGCCCAAGTCGACTCGACTCAAAACTCGACTCGAAGAAATGCAAACTTTCGAGTCGAGTTGGAAGGCCAGATCGACTCAATCCAAGCACTAATAACAATTCGTATTTAAAGGTCCTGAGCTTCCTCAGTAAAAACACAGCCAAATCTGATGCTGAAATAATTTGATCAACCCCTCGGTGTCTATTTCAAACGGCTTTTATTTGAGACGCGTTTCGAAATTCTATTAAAGATTAAATTCTCTTATCAGTTCTCTCGAGAGAGAACATATCTTATCAGTGAACAGAAACTTGCTAAAGAAGTAGACTAGAACTGTTAAAGAAAAGACATCAAATGCTAATTAACAATCTGCGCATAAATGATCCACATATATTAAGTAAATGTGACATGAGTTTCGTAGATTGCATTACTGATGTACCTAATAATAAAATGTTTGTTGTGGTTCCGTTTTACAAGAATGTTTGGAGTATAGGTAATTTAATTAAGTCTTATGCATGTGCTAAGAAATTGTACAAACGAGAAATGGAAAGGTGGAGTTGAACGATTGGATATGTGTGTTTCTTACTAAGGTACAAATAGTCTCAGAAAATTACTGATAAACTGAATGTAAATCGTTGTAATGACGAAAAGAGATAATACTGTTATCTAATATACATCAGGCAAACAGACCATACTTTTCTGTCTCATTCTCACTCAAGTCAGAGAACTGATAAGTTAACTACTCAATTGTCGTACTTATAATTATATGTGCGAATGAAATGTAATATTAAATCGTCTGACATTTAACTAAATAAGTGTGTGAGGATCAACGATATTAAAATCTAAAAGAAAAACACTAAGAGTGGTTTTGATTTTTATTGAGGTGAGTGTCCTACTAATGGTATCAAAATATTCTTGTTTTATAATACTTTCTATAATTTTGGTAATAATTTTCTTCTATAATATGAGTTGCAAAAAATTTCGTTTTCTTAAAATTCGTAAATTAAGAGATTTTTGTTAATAGGTTTACCGTAACCTGATTCAGCCTGAAGAAGAATTTCGAAACGCGTCGCGAATAAAATCCGTTTGAAATAGACACCGGGGGGTTGATCAAATCATTTCAGCATCAGATTTGGCTGTGTTTTTACTGAGGAAGCTCAGGACCTTTAATAAGCATTGACCTACCTCGAATAAAGTTGGCGTCAATGAATACATCGGAACGTTCAGAAATGTGGAAGATCGAAAGGGAGGAAGAGCAAAACGAAAGAAAAATACTCTGACAGTTAATTCTTAATTTATCCAACCTCCCGTGCCGAGATGTTCCTGTCAAGATCCGCAAAACGAAGAAGGATTGACGCCGCTCTAAAACAGTCCTTAGCTCGGAAAGACTTCTTGTGCACGTACGTAAATCAAATAGACGATAAAAATAATTCCATTTTAAATTTGGAAGCCCAAAATGATAGGGAAGACGTTAGTTCTTTAGATACCCAGATTTCCATAGCAAATGTTTTCTGTTATCATTTAATAATAAATTCGTATGCTTACCTATGTACTTTACTTTTATTTAGATAGATGGAGATGTAACTTCGAGTTCAATTTGACCTTTTTTTAAAATCTTACATGAATTAGGGTTAGGAATCTGAAATTCAAGCCGCGAAGTCTACCTGTCCCTCCCCGGTAATAAGAACAGTGTAGCTGACGAGAAAGTTGACATAATGAAATACGCAGTCAATATCAATTTTGTATTGTCCGCCAGATGACACACATAAGGTGTGAAGTAAATGGATCTGCTTCCGAGCCGATTTGTCCTCCCCGTACAAGATAAGTTCACTTATGAGAAAAGTACAAACTTTGGTCGATTTCATTTGCAGACGAGCTAGAGGAATGAGAAGGATGACAGTCCTCAGAAATAAAAGCGCAAAGTTGAGGAAGCAGAATGCCGTGATAATCATAGATCCACCAATTTGAGTCACACCGTACAGAAGGAGTAGAATGACCGAAGAGATAAATACCATGTGGAACAATAGTCCCATTGCCAGTGCGTCATTGATAAATCGCACAAGGGTTTGGATCCCTTTGTATATTTCTATTCCCCGCACAGGATTTGACCGGTTCTGGAATACCAAATCAATTAAAATCTATGATGTCTGACCAGGGGCGCTAATTTATGTACAAAATGCCACACCTCGCCTCTTTTTAGCATCACGGACATGTAGTGTCCCAAATGTGTAGCAATCACTCCAAGTGTGATATCCAAAGCGAGAATAGTGGCCCAAGCGAGAGGTATTATATACAGATCTGGGACTACAATCACTAAATGCAGCCAAACTGATTCAGACTCGGTTGGAACAAGGGAATAGAGGAACATTGGGAATTTTCCAAACCAAATATTCATCACTAAGCCCACTAACCAACAAATGAGCCAAACAACTGGAAATACCTTCACTTGAAGCACGTGAAATTTTCCCACTTTCCAATCAAATTGTTTTCCACTTCTCTCATGTCCATCTAAACGGTATTCAATTACAATCAGAACATTTAGTATACAAAAATTGAAAAATATATATTGTATATATATAAAATATGAAAAAAATGTCAAGTTACCCAAGAAAGACTTTTCAAGTCTAATGAGAGCTGTAAACAAGTCGGCGATTTCCTTTGAATATAGATGATTGTTGATGAAAATCGCAACAAGGGTACATTCTCCTAGAAAGAAAATCATGGTGATAATGATGGATTCGTTCACTATACCAGACAAATGAGCGATTAATAGCATTAACTGATTCCAGACCATGAAGAAATTGAAGGATAAATTGAAGATTCTAAAATAAAATGATGGGCCACTTTTGACTTGGAGCACTAGCAATGTTTCTTTATCTAGTTCGTAAGACATTATCCCAAAACGTCTAGTTGTATCGAAAAATGCTTTGTAGAAGTCAAGAACTTCCATCTCCGTGAAATACTGCGTGGTCATGGCTGCGACTGGTTTGTGTCAGGTTTTACAAACGACTGACAATTGCAATGAAAGCAATTTCCGCTTATTGCTTTCATTCGATGATAATTCGTCAAATCGCTCATTCTCGTAGTCTAGACCAATTTCTTTTGTGAAATACGAATTGATGTGATTGTGGAAAATTATCGAATCAACGAGTCTCATTGATGACGAAATGCCGCACAGAAAGACTCATTTTCTCGTATATGTCATATTTCATTAGTAATATGCCTCTTCGAGTGTGAAATTCTACTCTTCGATCCAACGAGGTAATGGACTTAATATTTAAACAATAAAATTACCACCAGCGCTGCGGAAACCGATCGAAACCTACATGTTCTAAACTAAGGATAGTATTTCATCATAACCGCTTTTCTCTACCCGAAAATTAGGCCGATCTGATAATGATTATAATTAAAATTTATGAATGTGAACGATTTCTCGGTCTACACTCTTCGCTTGGTATGCGGTTTAGGAGATTTCCAAATAAAGAAGCGAGTATGAAAAATACCTCTCTCATTTGAACCTTGAACCATGTTATGAAATTGACGTATTTCGCTATCACTGGTGTGGTTCTGAATCTTTCACGGGAACAGTTAATTTTATTGACCACTTTCCGGGTCTGAATGTTGAAAACTATGAAATTCTTGACCGTAATAAAAGCGATTAACTGACTACTCTATATTTTAACATTTCAACACAGTATAGAATTTTCAATCTCTCATGCTGTCCCCCCGTGTCTCTACTTTTTGTAATCCAAGAAATCAGAATTAATATAGTTTGCACATTGTTATAAAACATGAGAAATAGTAATTCGAACAACATTAATGGATAAGTTAAAAAAATTGTTTTGAGTGCGAAACCAGGTTTGAAGTATTAATTTGTCAAATCCCAGTATTATCTGTGTGTCAAGTTCAATATTTTAACATGATAATTGCTATAATACTATTTACATAATAAATTGTTCCAGGAAATAAGCAAAAAATTGTTTTTGTTTCTTAAAAATGGTCAAAATGTGTGGCATACAACTTTCTTTCTTCTAAGTTTGCTCCTCTATTCAGGGGCAGTAAAATATTTTATTTTCACGTCACTACATTATGTTTATACAGCAAAAGGGGGAGACCAGTCTGATGTTTTATTTTATGTGATTCTACATAATTATAATTGTATTCCTTTTTTTAAATATATTATTTTAGAATTTCTGGTTTGTCAGACCAATTCTTACCCTAAACAAATAGCACTGCTTACGCTATTGCGGATTTTGTAGAAAATAAGAGCCGCCTTAGCTCTAATTTATTAATAACATAAATAAGTCTGAATTTAAAAATTGAATAAACTAACCTAAAAAGCTGAATTTCAATTAAATTGCACGAGGGACAAATGATAAATGAAGAAAACCTTAGATCCTTACTGCTTTTTTTCGAGCTCTTGCTAGTTTCTTTAGTGTTATGGATTCCTTCGGAGGTTTATCTTATTAAGAGACATCATGATTTTTGATAATACGGAGACATGAGATCTTTAATTAATTTATTCATTTTTGCACCATTTTGTCATTGACAAAAATAAGGTAGAGCCGAGTTAATTGAACTACGAAAAGGATGCAGGATTTACATAATATGCGGAAAAAAGTCAACATAACGAAGGCGCTGATGGTTCTATTATTTTAAATAATGGTAATTTTGCAAGTCGTTAAAATGGAGACCATTATTAAGTCGTGCGACGTAATATACGGAGTATATGACTTATTGCGGATGCCCTGTCCGTCCGTCTGTCCGTCCGTTCGTTCTGATGAAAGATATGGAGTTATTACTTAAAAGTGCTTTTGACTGTTTTATATGGCTCCAAGGTAATTGGTAGGAAATGCCTAGAAAATCTCGAGTGCGCGAAAACGGTACATGGCAAAGCACGGGGCCTACGTATGTTCGTTTCCAGATCGAATAATACAGATCGCAGACAGCATCGAGGAATCAGAAGAGAAGCAACACAGAAGGATACAAGGAGCTTACGAATCAACATTGTGCAAAGCGTCCATGAATCCAATAAGTAATACACAAATTAATCCAAACATTTGGAAGCAATAATAGAAAATAAATTTCGTAATGAAAAGAAATGAATTACATCCTCAAAAGTGTGGATAGAAGCGATACCTCTTAAACCAATCGGTAAGGAAACACAGTACCTCATTAGATTGAGAAAAAGAAATTTGTGGAAACAATAATACGAAATAATTTTCGGAATGGAGAGAAATGAATGATATGGTTGTAAATGTGAATAGAAGCGGTACCTCTTAAACCAATCGGTAAGGAAGCATATTGCTTTATGATGATGATGATGATGAACTTAGGCTCAGGAGACCAGGAGACCAAGTACTTAATTGACATAGCCAAAGGCCGAATCAAATTTGGGTATATACAAATTTT
>JAQGCA010000845.1:0-22266 GCA_034698945.1 Protaphorura quadriocellata
ATATTCTAATTCCACTTTCCAACTGCTTCTAATCTTCAAATCAATCAGCAGTTCAGCACCCTAGACTGAAAAAAACAGCCACTATCAGACAGTGCAGTGGCAGCATGACAATCCTTCCTACGATTTGGCTATGCGAAGAGTTCTAATCCTCTGGTAGACACTGTATAAAGATGAAGGTTACGAGCCAGGTTACATAGTTTTTCGATGAAAAGCGGAGACTGAATAAAGATTTGGTTTAAAAAGAGACAGATGATTTTCTCCACTGGTGTGGGTCAAGGGTCAGAGCCTAACAGTACAGTCACTGAAGACTGAAACCGAACTAACCATAAAGCAAACCATTAAACGAAACAAGGACCAAAATTTAGCAGTGGTTATCATTTCATAACATGAACGATAGATACAAAATCAAAACAAATGTATGGAATGTGGAAGTTTCCTTCCCCTGGAAGGTCGAACTTTGGAGTCGCCCGTCAGTCCGTCACCCTACTCATTTCTCCAAGGAAGGTTCCATTGACGAAGGGGCGGCTGTTTTGATTTTAAAAACTATCAACATTACAAAATATCCAAACTCACCTTGCTCTGCTCCAAATCCAAAATCCAAAGAATTGAATCTCCTTCAAGTCTTCATTTTGTCACTGATGAATTTGTCTTTTCGTCACTGATCACTCTCTCTTTAGAATTAGGAAGGGAAGAAAGAACGACACTTCACACACTACACACAGAACACACTCTCACTCGAGTGGAGAGTGCATTCTTTGGATTTCCGCTCTCTCCCCTTCCCTTCCACTCCAGCCCTATCTCCCACTATCCTCAAAATGGACGCTGCTCCCCTCCATCAACTCTATCAAATTCCATCTGTTCAAGTCAATTTCACAAAATCATTAAAAGCTCTGTTCGAAACATCAAATTCAACACACTGTAGATTATACTATATCCTGAGTTGTGCGATGACAGAATTCAGATCAGTCAAATGATGGCTTGTCATTATTCTATATATTTCTACGAGTGATAAAGCCCACAACCCATCTATGCGGGAACAGAGTTCACCACATTTTGACGAATGCATTACTACAATATCACGACGCTATACCTACCGCATTCTTATCATTGCATGTCTTTGCTTCGCGGTATCTGACTTTCCTACCCGATTAGGGCACTACGGATTCATGAAAGCGGAACTGGCAAAAACCCCTGCGTACGCCAGGTAAAAACCTGGCGTACGAAGAAAAGTCGGGCTGACATATACCAGGACGGGGAATTCGAACCCCGTCAGGGTATTCCTGGTCAGATAGCAGATGCAAAATCCGTATTACTACGCTATCTCATGACTACAATACCAATAAAATCCATGGCCCCTGGATTCTGTCTGTCTGTCCGACTGTCCTTCCTCTCACGTAAGAGAGGAAGCCCGGTCTTTCCAGTGAAATTGCAATTATCTTCTCTTTTGCTTGTCTAGACGAATTCACTTGGTTCGTTCTCGAATTCACTATAAACTGATTAAATGAGTCCCATTAGAAAGTTAAATCGCACCTTTGACAAAGATAATAGCACCAGAGAGGTTAGACTAGGTCAGGTTCGGTCCACTTGCCGATCCCTTTTGGAAGGCTGGGTGTTCGCTACGGTACTTGCATTCTCAGAGATCCAGGTTTCATTATTCTGGTTCCGGGTCGTGGGGTCTCTAGAGTTACTTCTCCAGAAAAGAGTCACCGGGTATTAACAACAGCGTAAATTGAAATCATGACCATACTAGAAGCAACTATCTAACTAACTAACCCGGAGCTGTTTATAGTTACGTCTTAAGCAATGACTATTTATTTACTTAAACTCACAAATTATCTGGATTCTACCTTATGGTTATTCCTTTACTGCAAATGAATTGTGCGAGCAATTAAAATTATATTCTACGCGAGACAAACAAGGAAATTGCTATATTGACTGGCTGAACATATTTGCTGAATTTTGAGCTAATCTTTTACTGATATTGGCCGAAGAATTTTAATACAAATCCAATAGAGGCAGAGAAACATCTCATGAATTCTTTGACTCTTGATTCAGTTGGATCCTAGATGACTATGGCGTGTTCAAAAACCGTTTAATATTTTTTAAATTGACCGGAACAGCAGAGTCTCTATTGCTCTTAAGTGGGCGGTGAACAAAACTGTCATTATTGTTGTTTTTTTGTCTATGCCCAATTTGCATTTGTATTCACTTCACTTTCCATTCTGCTGCATTCCAAATGATCAGAGAAATGAATGGTTGTCTGTGTGTGTGGTGCCGTAGGCTGTGAACGAACACCCCTTCAAGTTTGACCAACCAAAAATTACATAAAGAAGAATTTAACCTTGATCTGGATGAATGTCCTGTCCCTGTCGAGTCAGAGCAAAGGAAGTGGAAATCACACTCACTATTTCGTGGCAAAGCAATGACGCGACAGGACGGGAGGTCATGACCCCGAAAATATGCATAAAACTCAATAATCTTATCTACAGGAAACGACAAACTTCTAATGCAATTCAATGTAGGCCGGATGCCTTTAATAATCTGCATTTTTTTCAAAACAATTGTGAAGAATTGCGTGGAAGATTTCATTTTACTGGAATTATCAGATCGAGAAGTTAATTTAACTTTGAGAGAAAATGTACTATTTTTAAAATAAATTACCCGATGGGGTTGTTGAAGACTCTTCAAGTGAGTGTCACTCTCAAATGTATACGTTTTGTCAGTTTCGTAATGTCTTAAACGAATTTATACTTTAAAGGTAGCTCGTTTAGTTTTTAAGATTTTTGTTCAATTGACTGCGGTTGAGAGTTTAACAGATTAACTATTCAATTAAAAGAAATTAGGTCTCCGTACAAACAAATGTTTCAAAGGTTTCATAATTATTTCACAATTAAAGGTGATCGCACATTTAGTACAGAATACAGCTGATTCTCAAATCCAATCTAAAATTTCATGCTACGTAATCAGAAGACGCTCGTGAATTCTACGAGGCGCTTACCGAAGAATAAAACGCACTTTTGGACCCACTCGGAAACCGGAAACTATTTCGTAATTTCGAGTTGCATGATTTATTACTTTTTCCTTGTTCATAAAGAACAGTGAATCGTCTATGTTGCGAAAGGACGTAGTTGTATACTTGAAAAGTAGTAGTTCATAAGTTACACTTTACACTCTTTAGTTTCAGATCTTTGTTCACGAAAGAGTCGGCATTGAAAAATCCTCCTTTAGAACAAATTTTATTTGACAACAATTTAACAATTTAGGTTATAAAAATTGATCAAATTGTATTCAAATGTTCGAAAATACAATTGTGTCCGTCCTTCAAAATGTAGCAGAGTTTACTGTTAACAGAGCCTGAATTTAGCACGAAAATGTCTCGTCTAACTAGAGCTCGACAAAAATAAGTTAGCCTCTTCTCTCCTAATCTCCTAATTATGAACCGAATGACTGACATCGCGCCCCCAAAAAAGCAATTAATTAGACTTTCTTAATTATTAACTAACGATTGGCGGATTTTCTGTTCAAATCAACGTTTTAAAGCGGAAAAGATTCAACTACTGGACCCTGACATCTTTCAGGTACTAAAATATTTATTAACATTTTCGCAGACAAACAGATTAAGTTAAAGAGTTACAGTATAATAAAGGTTTGAAGATTTGATATCAGCTTTAACGAAGATTTGAGATACAAAAATACAATCTATTTGGTAATAGTGGTTATAGCAGTTCTACTTATAAGCGACCAAACCGGAATGCTAATCGCCCCAGAAATTCCAGTTGGGTACGAAAACATGTAGCTCATTGGGAAGAACCATCTCGAAGGCATGACTAGAACTGGGTAGGATTTTCCGTATTGAAATAACGTCAGAAGATATACGATCGCCTAAAATTCAGAACAAGTTCGAAATATAAAATACAACGAACTATGTAAATCAAATTGCATTGCAATATTTCCAATGCGTGAATGTAAATAAAAACTTACAATGAGGGCGTACAAGGCAAAAGTGACCATTCTTGTCATAGAGTTGTATACAGAATTCCTGGCTTTGACTAAAAAAATATCCGAAAATAACCATATAGGTATTAGTTTCAAGGAATGCATAAAGTGACCAAGAACATAACTGTCAATTAAACTAATTAATGAGTGCACTTTATTAAAAGTGTGACTCTTTAGTTCTTACCGTCTGACTCCAGGCTCAATTTGAGTTGATTTAGCCGTCTTTGTAATTTTGCATATTTTGCAAACTCATCCACCATAGAAATTTGGGCCATTTCTTGCTTCAGCGCTAAGGCCTGTTTGAGCAAGTCACCTTCATTTTTTGTAGGCAAGAAGAACAACTTACAACTCTGAAAAGTACAAAAAGCAGTATTAGTACCACTGTCAAATCAAAACAAATACGCCCAGGCACTGTGAATTAACCACAAAAATCACAGAGGAAGATGTGAGTATTTGGATGATGTGCTGTCAATAAAATCGATAATTTATAAAAATCCTGGGCCCGGACGTTATATGTATTAGGTTTCTATACTGAAACTGAAGGGACACATGAATTAAAATAGGTACTGAAAACTGAACACTATTTTATTATGAGTTTGAATTATGAAATATAAGACTGTGTATTGATCTGTTGAGTTTGCAGTATTGGTAACATGACAATCTATTTAAGTGACGTGTAATAAAGATGAATATAAAAGTCTCACGTTATATTTTGAAATCAGACCTTACTAAAAATATTTAGAATTCGGGTAGATATTTTCGATACCGCAAACCGCAATGTGTTCTGTTCATACATAAACATAACGGAATCCAAAATATGCCAACGACTAAATGTTTAGACATATTTCAAAACCTAACCTAGATTTTTCATCGATTACTTTGGAAATAAAAATGAAATGTTTGTATTTTCTACGTAATTTAAATATTCTCACCTTTGAAGCAAGCGTTGGACTGAATTTGGCGATGAAGAAAAGAAAAGGAATAAAGAAAACAAGGAATCCGTTCCACTCCAGACTTTCTTCCATAATTCCAACAACCAAATTAATTCCACAAATAAGTTCTACTATCAAAATTTCTCAAAATTGTCAAAATCCAAAAATCTTCACATTTCTTCAGTAAAACTATTTGAATGAGGAAAGTTCCCGCAACATTACACCTGTTTTCTACTAATTGAAATGTTCCCACTTCGGGATAATTCTCATCAATAGGTGGCAAGAGGAACACACAGTAGACATTTCGGAACTGGCGACTTGTATGAACAAACTGAATTTTCGCAAAAGATTTTTCGAAATTCTAACACACTAATTTTCATTTTAATCAAATCTTTATTCGGTCCCTATTTTCCATCAAAAATTCCCCACCAAACATTGAATACAATAATTTCAATAGCTCGGACATTCACAACTTTCGAAAATTCGAAGTCCATACGACACCTCAAAAATTACACAAAAAACACCAATCCCATTATTTTTAAAATTAGTTTTGTGTTTATTTTGTCTAAAATTTACTAGCATTATCGCTTTCCAGTGTCTTTCCATGCCAATTCTCACTAAAAAGGTCGCCGGCGCTGTATACCAGCATGGGATTTCTGGAATGGCTTGTTATGCAGGGTGTTTCCGAAAAGGCGCATAGTTGTTTGTATTTTTTTCGTTGTTGGGCGGCTTAATCTCATTGCCTGTAATGTAAATTTTCGTTACCACTCCAAAATATTATCAAACAACTATGCGCTTTTTCGGAAACACCCTGTACAAGATCCCAGGCCGAATTATGTTTGGGAGGAATCAAGGGTTTTGTTCTACCCTGTATAAATCATGTTTCCATATTATCGCAAGTTATTTCGCTGAAACTACTTTAGTAGGGTTTTCTTTTAAATTGTTAAGGAAAGAAACTAAATAATAATCTGAGAGTGGAGATGGGCCACAAAAACCAGATTCCACTAAAATTGGAACTAGTTAACAATTTTTTCACAATCTAAATTCGATAATCGAGTCGATGCTGTGAAATTCGAGTTTCCTTTTGAGAAAATAATCCCCACAACATAATTGAATAATAATACAAGAAGATGTAGATATAATTTATTTCATAACGTTTTTCTTGGTGCAATCCACATTGTATCATTCTATATAGTATCTATCCACATTACGTTTACGTGATACAAGGAAATAATGGTATATCATTAAATTTTGAACGCATTTTAAGCTAGGATGATGCGGTGATTATAATCATGACTTTATACTCACAAACATTTCCACAACTGTTATTAACTTTCTTGACATTTTCGTTAGTCTTCCGCTGATGTGTTCCACAAGTTTTAAAAATATTTATAACAATGAGGGACGAATTGCGGACGGCTTCATTACAATTCCAATATAGTGAAAGAATTAATCTTTCAGCACCCCAGAAGAATTTTTTGCAAAATAATAAAATTCCACCATCTGATATATTAAAAATAGTATTATAAGAAATGCGTTTCAAGGATACTCCTGATCGTGTGTTTGTAATTATAATATTGTAGTATAGTAATCACGATTAATTTATATATAAAATGCCTTGAACATTAAAATAATTTGACTCGTAAATATAGTATTACAATAATTTATACATAATATTTTCATTCTTAATTAGAACTTACACTAAATGTCGCAGTACGTACTTAGGAGCGAAGATCAGTACAATTTCAGTGCTTGCGAAACTTGAGCGTGGAGTATGTGTTTTCTTGGCCAAATGCAATTTTTAAAAGCGTTTTTCTTTACAGCACCAAATGTCTGGTCCTTCCTTTCAGAAGCTCGTTCATTTTCGAAATAGTTCAACGTTCCATATTCATTCGAGGTATTTCATATCGTGAAAAATACATTTCAAAACCCAAAATGAAAAGGTATTCAATCATTCACACATTAACAGAATGATACACTTGGATTTTTTCAAGTGCGCTACACAATGGACTTCGAGATCTTTCACTTTACCTTAGGATGGCGTCATGAACGCCACCATCGAGTAGCACACTTAAAACAGCCGAGAGTAGAACATTTCTTTTCATTCACAACCATACAAATAATGCCATTACATAATTTATTAGCTCAGAATTTCAATGAATTCTCATTTAGTAACGCAAGTGTGCACGTTAAATTGTTTGTATGACTGTACCTTACCATTATTGGTATGGGTTTCTGAACTTCTGAGGTTTGTACATATTATAATTAATAAATTAAAAAAAGTCTTGTGTATTCAGTCTTATGGAAAAAACATGCACATTCATATCACTATATTACACTTGATTTAAATCAGCAAACATTTTAAAGACACAATGACAAAAACAAAGTACAATCAACAATTAAAATCCTCAACATATGATTTCATAACTGTCTACTTAGGAGCGCTTTAAAATAGTTATAATATTCCACGAAACCTGTCTAACACGACCAGATGCGTCGGGTGACAAAAATTTGGTCGGGCAGGAGGAGGTTGACATATAGTTTATATAGCGGATTGGGCGTCATAAGACCCAGACTCCTCAGCCAGGTGGTCGCCTGCACAGGTGGCCGTATGGACAGATTTCAATTTACTATTATTTCACTCTTTTAATGCAGTCTGAAAAGTCTAACGTATAGGACTCAAGCTTCGCACTCGAAATTCGTAACCCCGTAAATACTTCCGAAACTAATTAGCACCAAGTAATTTGCATGCGTGCACCTGAGAATTTCCTCCAAAAATCTACATCGCTTTCAAAAATCTTCTCAAGAATTTTTAAACTAAAATTCGTATCACGGAACATCTAACATACATTTCGCTCTTCAACAACTACTTTTTTTTTTACAGCAAACACTGTTAGCACTCGTTTTATCAACATAATCTGATTAACTTACTAAAATTAAAGCCTCGTACATCACCGTTAAGAATTAATATATTTATTCTGTATTTGGCACTTGAAGAGCGTTAACTAGCGTTTACGTTATAGATTCAAAAATCCTTCCCATCAGACAGAAGAAAGGTCAGACCTTGACCTTATATTCCCGCTTCCAATTCCAAGTCTGAGACATGGGCTTGTGGTGATAATTTATAAGCTTCCATTATTTTGATTTCTTGCTCAAATTCCCTGATGGGATTGGGACTTACATTAGCAACCGTGAACTCTTGTGCACGAGCAAAGCCGTCTTCTTCGGCTTGCGCTTGCTCGGCAGCTAACAATTCCATGTATACTTCTTCTTTGACCTGGACACGTCTACCATCCTCTGGAATCCGTGACCTTGACCTTGATCTAATGCGACCACTAGTTCTAGAAACCTCTGATATGGAAGTCACAGGGTCCGACATACGCAGTCTCGTCTCATTTTGTCCTTGTCTGTGTTGTCTCGATTGATGTCGTGGATGTACAAAAGTTTCGCTATAACTTCTCATCCGATGAGGGGCATTAGAGTCAGGTGCAAGATGTTGCATGCCAAGTTGATGTTGATGGTGACCCTGACCTTGTTGACTTACCCTAGCAGCTTGGGCAGGGCTCCGATTTCGCGGGCGTTCGACGAATGTTGGGAGACTCGACTGTTGCTGACACTGACCTTCTGAACCGACGCCAGGTCTGGTTAGATGTACAAAACTTTGACTTCTCGGACGTTGCTCAATATGACAATACTCCGCGGTTGCTCCTTGTCGACCCATCTGTTGGTAGAAGTCCAAATCTTGATATTGGTCCATACGAGCCATGTATTCTTCACGATACTGGGCTCGACTGATCTGCGGAGGGAGCATATTATGTTGACCACCTATTGGTTCAATTTGTGAAGGTTGAGGAACTTGAAAAGTCGGTTGAACAACTCTGGGATTATGCTGATACATAGGTCTGATTGCAAAGTTGTGCTGATGATGGGTAGGTTGAGAGGTCATATGGTGATGACTTTGTTGAGGGGTCATCGGATGACGGTTTGGTATAGATGCCATTGGGTGATAAGGGGCCCGCATTTCACCTACGAAGTGACCAGGCGCTGGCATTTGCATTTGGGGCCTGCCAGAATGATCGACCGAACGAAAGTCATGGCGGCTACGAATTGTCGCAGCATGAGCCGAATAATCAGAAAATCTTCTTGCTGAGAGCATGAATGGTGGACGAGGATTTGGACTATTGGGATCGATTGGTATTGACGTTGTTGGTGACGAAAAATATTCCTCGGGTTCGGACTGATGAAGGTTTTGTAGACTTCTATTGACCCGAGGAGTTCGTCTTGAACCTTGCGCTGAAGAAGTGTTTACAGTCGGAGTCGAAATTGGTGCGGACTGTGTACGAGATGTTTCCGTTGTCGACAGGGAAGGTGTGGACCCGGATACATTTTCTGTCCATTCCTGAGGGTTTCGAAGCTTGTATCGTGTCTTCGTAACTTGGATAACGGTTGGTCTCAATGTAGAGTCCATTGACATAGCGCGATCCCGAGTTTGAATCACATTCTCTGCCAAGGTATCGTCGGCATCGGTTAAAGTTGAGGGTGCAAGTTCTGTCGGAATTGGCTCATTTTCTTCAACATCTATTGCTTCATGCGATGTTCGAGAAGGCTGTGAATTTTTTGGCTTTCTTCCTCTCTTTTTCTTATTGGTATCGACCGGGGTATTCGAGATCGCTTTTCCAGGGACAGGAGTTTTAACAGCACGGACTGTCGGAGGTTTAACCAACTTGCATTTCTTCATGTGTGTCTTCATGTTTGATGATTGACTGAAACTGTGACCGCATTTTTCACAAGAATATGGCTTAATTCCGAGATGATGATTCAAATGTGTTTTCAAATGATGATTCTTTGAAAATGTTTTGTCGCACTGGGTACAAGCATATGGGCGATTTCCAGAGTGAAGTTTCTGTCAAAGCAAATTGGAAATGACACATTATTACGAGTATACTTTGTTGGTCACTTTACTTAATGTTCTTAATGAAAATGTAACCTTAACATAAATAACATTAATTGTAATGGTAATGGTCAGGCGTGTCGGAAAACTATAATTCTGTACAAATTTAAATGTAATTGTGATAAGTATGTATAATTGAAACGTAGTCCTAACCTTCGAAATATATAAGTGAGATATGAGATGCAGTTCAGTATTACAGTTTGAATAATAATCTACGATATATACCACATACTCAACGAATTAATTGTGGGGCTGATTTAAGTTAAACGATTAATTTCAGTTATCTTGTAAAATGCATACATTAAACGAGCAAGAGGTTGCACACCCGACTCCATCCCAGACTATTATAAATTTCTATCGATTGGATTGGACTAATGAACTCCGATTTCTAATACGGGTCTGCACTTTCCCTATTTTCTCCATGCACCTTTGTGGAGAAAGTGGAGAAAGTGACTGAATTGCAGACCAATCTTGGAATTACTGCCCCATGGTTTTATTAGAAGTTTTACAGTATTTACTTGAGTCATTAGCTCCACAGCTCGCAGAACGTAAGTATTTACGGAGTGACATTGATTTATCAATGAGTGTCGTTAATTCCGATGGGCGTTCGCCTTATGTATTTGGACAATACAACCACAACCTTTTTACTACTACTCTACCTTGCTCCATTGTCGTATGGTCGTACACTTAAAAGTGCAACGTGACCTTTATTCTATTCTCGCGGTCTCGCTTGTTAGGAGTGCGATCCCTCGGGATTACTACAAGATAAGGGCCCCCTTCTTTGAGTGGGATTTTTTCCATTCTATTTTTTAATTAACAGGCTTGTCCTTTCCCGGCACAAATTGAGTTCTAGTTCTCGTATAAAAAAATACTGTAACTATAAGACATATATATTTATGTACGGGCAAATAACGGTATGCCAAAAAAGCTGTTCCAATTCGGATACGAAGTAGACAAAACATGTTGTTTAATATTTGGACTGAATATAAACCTAAATATGGTTATTTAGTTATTTTTACCTGATGTAAAAGCATGTTGCTACGATCTGCAAAAGCTTTGCCACATATACTGCACGTGTACGGTCTTTCTCCCGTATGAGTTCGTGTGTGTTGTCTCAGCAGCATTTTTCTACTAAAAGCCTTATCACAATAGTGGCAGGCATGAGGTTTTACTCCGGTATGAATTCTAAAAAAATGAAAGCATTTCAAAATTATAAAACTGTAACAATTTCGGGAGCTAAAGAGTAAAATCAGCTAGATGAACTCACCTCACATGCATATTATAAGCCACACGTTGATTAAAACTTTTTTCACACCACTCACAGTGGTATTCCTTCGCATTGGTATGGATTTTGAGATGACTGCTCAAATATCCCTTATCGTTGAATTTTTTGCCACATACTGGACAAGTGCATTGGAACAGGTTCGTACCCTCATGTCTGGATCGATGATACCGAAAATTACGAAGTTGACTGAAGACTTTGGGACAATCTGGACATTGAAGGACTTTCTTCGGGGATTGTTTTTTACCAGCACCACCCTTTCCTGTTCCCTTTTTAGGGCTAACGGTAGTCGGGGCCATGGGCACTTCTTCGTGACTTTGACTCGGTAGAGATAAATTCTGTTGACCCGGGTTAGTTCGGAGAGTCAACACAGCTTGAACTTCTTGTCTTCGAGGTGCCCTCGGCATAGGACGAAATTCTTCTGGTGGACGATGTTCAAATTCAGAGAGCTGAGTGGCCCTCATTCTGTCCCGCTGATTCATCCGGCTTAACGGTAACGGCTCTTCAATCTCCGTTGTCTGACATTCTTGAAGTAATTCTGACATCGCATTATCCCTCGCATGTGCCCTAGACATACCCTGAATGTGCGCTTGAGAATGTGAATCATCCAATCCAATAGTGAATCTTGACATTGTCCTTGAGATATGTGTTGGCAAAGGCTGAAGATGTGAATGGCGAGGTACCCCTGCCTGACTATCTGGGAAACCTCCGCTGGGAGAAATTCTACGACGAGAAGAGTAAGGTAACGGTACCGTTACCGAGGCCACCTCCGTTCCTGAGTCTGCACTTTGATAATGATTCGAGCATGAGGAGCCTGAATGGGCTGGACTTCGACGAGTCGTAAAAGACGCATCATTATCGCTGCTCTGGTATAACCTCGATGGATCCAGATGTAAATTCCTGGACGGGCCGGTTTCTGATTGTGTGCTATAGAATGATGCTGAAGTTCCGGCTCGTGGTTCAGAGTCCTCTGAAATTATATATTGTCCATCTCGATTTGAGGTTGAAGCGGATGTTCCGCCTTTGAGTCGTGAATATCCTGAAAGAGCTGATCCTGATGGATTTGGGAGACTTCGACTCATGGAGGTCGATTCTCCTCCGGGATATGCCGATCGATCACGTGAAGTCCAGGATTCTACAGATTCATCATCTTGGTCATCATTCGACTCTTCAGCCTCTTCGTTAATGACCAACTGGGCTCCGGTATCCCCATTCAAGTTCAAACGCTCAACTTCTACCATTGCTAAACTCAATGCAATCTCTTCATCTTGCATACACAAATTGATTGGTTGTTGTTGGACGGATTTGGGTCGTCCTTCAGTCACTTGTTTTGGTGAGGTCGCGGTCGCTTCAGCTTCCGCACTATCTGATGGACGATCTAAGGCGGATTCTGTTGAACTGTCTGGGTCACAGTCCGCACTTTCGGATAAACGTTGCTCACGGGCAATCCTCCGTTTCTTTTCTGTTTATGTGGACAACAAAAGAATGTAAAATATTAAATAGCGAGCGATACAAGAACAAGGATCAAAGCCAAGTGGTCCAATAAGGTAAGTGGTCTTAGGTTGGACTGAATTATGGATAGTTGAATGTTTTAATATTACCAAATGGTCCCACACATGGGTAGCCAAGATCTGGGTGTTTTCCATCACAACACTCGTCGGCTGAAATAGAAATTGAACTTTGTCTTCGTCTGCGACTTAAATGCTCTCTGTCTGGTTCCACGTCATGGTCATGGTCTAGGTTGTCGCTGGGACTGCTTGGTGACTTTCTTGGTCTCGGTTTTTCATCCTCACTCTGAAATAATATATGTTGTATATGAAACAGTGATAGATACTGAAAATACATTAATTTAGAGATTCGTTAGCAATTCAATTTGATTACTAATATTTTACAAAAAACATAGAAGGCGAGGAGAGCTTGGATTTAGTTAATTTTATTATCTAAACCTTATACATAGTAATAGTTTTATCAACTAACGAAATGTATGTATAAAATATATTTGTTTTTTGTTGCAACAATTTCCACACACGAATTACATATACTTGTGAACCTGCAAGTGCATTCTGATTATTAATTAGCTCCAGATGTTCCGTCACAAAACAATACAATAGGACACACGAGACCCACAAACAGGTGATCAGATGCTGGACATTTTTAAGCTTCCTTTGTTTAATTTATCATCCGTTACCATAATTTGGTGAGTTCTAGTTCTGTGCTATCGGCCAAATTTCAACCCATATCGTTTACGATTGGTTAATGAATCTTAATTGATTAATTTCTAATAATGTTCAGGGTAGTTTATAAACAGGAGAACATAACTTTGCGAGGGAATTTTATAATATCATGTACTTCGTAATAATAATGAAAAATTTTGCATTAGCAAAGGCAAGTATCCAACATAAAAAGCCCGGAGTAAGAAATTGCATTATTCAATCAGAACAGTAACTTTTCTGATGTTAAATTTTTAAATACTTTGGGATTACTTGCTCTAGTCAGTGACAGTCCCACTTTTGCTGTTTTTCTGTCCATCCCTAATTATAAACGAGCTCATTCAGAAAAATGTTACCATATTCATTAACCTATTTTTGTTTTTTAAGATTAAGTGGGAGAACTTCATAACACATTAATACGAAACGAACCTATTTTCTTTTACATAATTGGCTACGCCCTCATATTCTCCTCTAATTAAGAAATGACTACTAGTTATATCTGCGACTGCAATTTCCAAAGAATTATTCTGAAAATAAATCCTGTCAAAAATAATTAGTATCGAATTGTTTTATTATTCTTAACATTACGTTTGTTACGAAACCTCTTCAAATACTTGCACTAATGCCCAAGTTACGTTAAAGTCAATAAATGATCGAGTTAATTCAAATATAAATTCTTCCAGGTGGAATTTAATTCCGAACCTCGTTCGTTCGTCTGGTTTTCGAGTTCATCGATCCGTATTGAGGTAGTCCCAGCCAACCCACTCACATTTGCAAAAGCTACGTCGCACATGCATTCGTCGTACGAAACATGTAATTTTTCTTCTCCAGGCAACTCAACCTTTTTGTTCATATAAAGTATTCTTTGACTTTTATGAATTGTATGTTACAAGTCCTGGAAATCCTGGATGACATATTTTCTCCATGGAGTTCGGATTTCCTTCAAGGTTTCCATTTCTAAGCAACGCTGACGCTTTCGATCTTTACCGCTGGGCTGTGGTGTTGCCCTCTCACATTATTCAACCTTTAAACTTTCGACTCTTCATCTCATTAGTAAGAATACGAGTACGAATAACTTCAAAAAATAAACTAAGTATCACATTTAATTTTGGTTGGACAAAACTGTGGACGATACGTTAGCGATTACCCAGCAACAGGATGGATTGGATAGGGTTTAAACCAAGGAGTTTAAACAAAAGTTGTAGTGTACAAATTTTGTTTAAACTCCTTGGTATAAACTATATGGTCTTTTGAAAAAAAACCCACCCGTTTGAACCATGGTAAACCAATTGTTTATTTTTGTTTAAGTTAGGTTTTCTTAAACCTGGTTTAAACCAAAAAACTTGATTTAAGCGACAACAAAACTGGTTTAAACCACAATAAACTAGTAGTTTTTATTTCGGTTTGAGTTAATCCAGGTTTAAACAAGAGACGGTTCAAACCCATTAAAAAACCTGCTTTAGACGAAAATATGGTCTTTTGGAAAAACCCCACCGTTTGAGGCATGGTAAACGAATAGTTTATTTTTGTTTAAGTTAGGTTTTCTTAAACCTGGTTTAATCCAAAAAACTTGATTTAAGCGACAACAAAACTGGTTTAAACCATGGTAGACTAGTGGTTTTTATTTCGGTTTGAGTATTTTTTTTAATCCTGGTTTAAACAAGAGACGGTTCAAACTCTTTAAAAAACCAGAAAATACCTGATTTTAGCTCCAACAAAACTGATTTAAACCAAGAAAATCTGGTTTATTTAGATACTAGCCACTGGCCACTCCACCCAACAGATTTCATTTATATAATGCACGAAAAGCTAGAAGAAACGACAGATAAAAAACAGTCAGCCTGACAAGGAAACCAATTTACATGTAACATGTGTGGATCGAGCTAAAACATTCAGCAGTAATATTTTCAAATTCCCTGGTCACGAAAATGATTGTTTCGTCATTTCTTGGCTTTGGGTTGAAACAGTAGAATTTGTCTGTCTGGTTGGACTTATGTATACTGGTTGGAGATATGTAATTCAACATATCGATCATACCTGTGATCCGGACCTTTGACTTAAATTATGCAGTTAGTTGTCCATTAAATCGAATTTATAAACATCGGAAGCGATTTCGTCGTACTGTTTCCGAAAGTCCGATTTATCGACTGAACTGTGCGGTGATTAACCCACGCTTCTAGAAGGTTACTTTAATGACCCTTTCAGGATATCTACGCATATTTAGATAGATACTTTATTAGACTTCCGATTTGGAGTATTAACATCAGCGACCTTCCGAACTGACAACTTCTCTACTAAGTAAGCTCCAAAAAATAAAAGTGAAGGAGGATTTTAAAAATTTTGAGTCCAACAGAAAGTGGTTCGGTTCTTGTAGTGACCCGAAAGGCTTTGGCCTTACGAGTAAACCTTAGTCATTGCATCATTAATCCCCTGACGTCATAACTAGGAGAGATAAATGTCTCCATAAGTGTAGTGTCATCAGTATTGAAATAACAAACTCGGTTTCAAATTTTGTTTAAAATTTAATTACTTAAATTCAACAAAATCAGCGTTAATAAAAATTCATCAAACAATTATATATCGAAAGACTTCTATGAAATAAAACCTCCACGTAATAAAATTTTGATTGTTTGTACAGTGTGAGCTTTACCTTGCAAACGAAAGTTGTCAGGTTATTTTGATTTTACCAACCCCAGAAGGTTAATATTATATATTAATTTCCCGGAGGATTACCTGATTAGCACTCCGCGTCTTCTTTCTTAATTTCTACTTGTTCAAATCGTTTAAAATAGTATTGAAATGAAGAATACTATTCTAATGCGTAGGAAAAAGAACAACAGAGAAAGTTGTTACTAACCTCTGACATGTTTAGAAGCCTCGCTCTTAGTAACGATGCGCAGAATTTTTTACTTCCTGGAGAGTTCTGGTGCGGTGAGTTTGGGGATTGACCTTGGCTGTTTTTAAACGTCGGGACACAACAATTGATCACGATACTGTTACTGGTGCTCTGATTACAACAAGAATTCGAGGTCGTAGATGAAAATGACTGACGACGAGAAGATTGACTTGAATTTGAGCTCAAGCCAGGTGACGAAGAATAATATTGTTGGTAGTAGAGTTGGTCCAATGACCCAAACTCGGAGTGACGACGACCCAAGTCCAATTCTTGTAATTTCGCACTGAAGAAGTCATTGATCATTGGGGTTGGGGACCCATTATTGTTGTACAGGGATGACACAAAGTCAATGTCAATCGAGCCCATACGCGAGTCCTAAACAAAAATATTGTTCAAAGATAAGATGATAAAAAAAGACTCACTCAAATCTGCAGGTTAAAAAAATTCCGGAGGAAATAAAATTGATATTCGCAGATGGCTGAAAACTTTCAAAAGTTTGGTTTAATAAAATTTGATAGAAAGTCACTCAAAATGAGAAATGAGCTGAAAATTGTTGGAAACTCACTGGACGCACATTCGGAGGACACTACCCCCAGAACTAACAGAGGTCAAACTACAGAAAAGTTAGAGAATAAGTTGAACATGTATTTTTTCCGTAAGGTGATTCCAGATCTCAAACCTGACCGACCATGCCCTTTCCCACTATACATCTTACGTTGCTAAATCACATTCGACTTTCAAAGTAGGAATTTACGTACAGTTCTTATCATTATCACCATATTCTCGCAGGTCAGGGTACGAGGTATGCATCAACAGTCACACTCAGTGATTCTGCGAGCATATATAATCATAAATATCCTGGCCTACCACAACAATTTTGTTGTTGAACTGGTTTTTGCTGCACACTGTTATTGCATGACTACGTACAATTCTTACACAGTATACATTACAATGTGATACGTGTAGTCACTTTTGAACGTTCAAAGTTTATGGCACTTTGAAGCGGATTTCACATACGTAGTTGTACTGGGTTTTGAATTTTCAAATTTTAATTAGGTATACCAGGATGAGCATTCCAAACGCATAAACAGACAGCTCAAATTGCAGTTCTTTTGCATTCATACCGGTTCTGCAAATGCATTATGCACTGCGGCAATAATAAAACAATGCTGGCGTCTTAAGAATCCATTCATTTGTGTTAATAAGCGGAAAGAATGAGGCAAAAAAACCAGGGAATAAGAGCAATAAATAATAATTTTTCTTCTCAAAATCAAATGTTGTAAAATACATGATGGTGTATACTAGTTGGAGTACATGTCAAGTTCATTAAGCAAATCAGGCGAAACTCCACGAAATTGTGGATTCGTATTTTATTTCTTGAAACCCTGGGGATAAAAATAAGTGCAAATACCCGAAGAGCGAAAACCATAAATTCAATCTGTTTATTCCAAAACCTGAGCCGCTTTCCTCGCCGATTTGATCTCTTATGCCTACAATCTCATGCAACGGAGTGGAAGATTCGGTGTAGAAGGTATTCGATATATGGTAGCTGCTTTTGAAAAATAATGTTTTGTGCAAGGGAATGCTTTCGGTTGACTGTCCTTTTATCAGGACGGATTTTTATAAGCGTGACAATTTAATAAGTTGTTTTTCTAAACATGAGGTAAACAAACGCCTGAGTTTACGTGAGAAGATGTTCAGTCGGAATCAGGATTTTTTATCAGTACAATCCTACTATTTTTTGCACTTATATTTGCAAGGCTCGTAGAGAAAACAAGTCCACGTACATTAATGCAATATAGGACATCATCAAGAACCTACCTCAACCCACAATCACAACCGTGTATGTAAAAAGTACAAAGGAAGTTAGAAAATGTTCATACGAACTTGGCATGCATGATGTTGCAATCTCAATCCCACAGCACTTGCTAAATAAATAAACCACTAAATTGCGACGCAAAACATGGAAGTGTCTAGTGCTCAAGGATAAACTCAATATAGCAAAAACTATTATACCTATATACACAACTCTCCACATTTGTGATTAATTTAGTCGTTTTTTAGTCAGCCAAACATCCACCAGGTCCAATATGGTTATCACAACTAGTCTCATTTTACTGCATCACAAACTTCTACTGCTAAAAGATAGTGCAAACATAAACTCCTTTCTTCATGTTATTTCCAGCTTTATACACATTGCGGGCAAAATGTAAAATCAGGCGTTCGGTCAAATCCTCTACATGTATGTGTAATTTGGCTAAAAGTCTATGAAAAGGGACAACTCTCATTTTCTATCTGTATGATCGTTTGCATTAAAAAACAGTATGGCTGTTTGTTTTCTCTCCCTTCATGGTATGACCTTTCTACATTAATTCGGCCTGCCTAATTTGTATTGCTTATGACGCATGACTATAACGAAGTCAATCAATAACTCAACTCGAATACTTTCTTACTTTTAGTCTTCATTTTTAGTTATGACCTATACCTAACCAAAAATTTAAGTTACTTTTCTAGAACCCAGGGGTCAAGTTACAGTGGTAAGCAACTCCTCGACGACCCTCCAAAACATATGCGCAGTTGACCTCTTGCTAGTTGTGATAGTAAGTTATTAAAAATTGTATACATGTATACAATACGTATTCGTCATAGTCGTCATGATATTTCTCTCTATAGTTTCACTTTTAATGGTCCCTCCTATATAGCTTACCCTGGCTAGATTTTTGGTTGACACTTGATTCCTTCACCTTCTCCTTCATCTTAAATGATGACAATTTTGTCATCATTTATCTGATTTAGAGAGCATTTATTACACGTGTTAGATCTGTGCTTCTTTTTGAGTGCTGTTGTCATTACGGTTTATTTGTTACATTATACCGTACTGAAATTATCCAGAAATACGATGCTCTACTCTCGAGTCCTCTGTCTAGCAGTGAGTAGATTTCCTGGAGGAAACCTTGGAAAATAGAAATGTGGAGCATGGAATAAATGTTCCGACGCACGTGGGAATTGTGGAATACCAAGATCTGTATGAAAAGAAAGGAAATTCCAAAAAGACTAGGACGATGACGAAGATGTTTAATGGCCTTGTCAGTTTTTTGCAGATTCTATTTGGAACATCATAGGTAGGTTGGAGTTGTAGGCGGTTTTAGTAGGAACAGTCTTGTGTTGGATTTAACGCAATGCGTGCGTGGGTAACGAATCGAAACGAATCGATTCGAAAATGACAATGTAATCCTCTCGTTGAGTTCATTTTCTGTCCTATATATTTGTCAAAATCTCATGAGTAACTAATAATTTATTAACTGCGACTAGATTGACGTCGAAACAGTACGAAGAACCCATTAAGGCTTCTTCGTTACTTTTTAGCTGCATTTCCGACTAAAAGTAGAATAATTATTTCGTATTTATTTTGAAACGTGGTAATTGGAGTGCACCGGAAATATTACGATGAAATAATGAACCAAGAGAAAGATTAAATTGTGGTCACGATTTTGCTCTCAAAGTGTTCTGTAAATATGTTTTCAAATTAAATTCAATTTTTGAATGCTCGTTTTACAAGGTTGTGGTTATGGTCAGGATGGTCCATAGTCCACATAACTAACATTTAACCTCCAAATTCTAATAAAAAGTGCACATTTGTAGGTAATCCTAGCATATGTGGCAGTTGTGTAATGTAACGACAAAAAATCTGACTGCAAATTCGCATGCACATGGAACGTGGAAATCAGACCAGTCTGGTATGTAATATTCTTAGGGACCCAATCCGCAACTATATACATTCCAAGTTTTGAAACTCCGAGACATGCTATCGAAACCAGTACCTAGTTTTAAAAAAATTGTAATCGTAACTTGTGGTAGGAGCTATGCATAAGCAACCTTGATTATAAACTTGTTAATAGGAAGTTGGCACTGCAAATATGCAATACATAACCACCACCAACCATCACCGTGCATAGACTACAAATTACTATTTTAATTTGCAACATGCCGATTCTACCATGCTACAGAAGCCAGAAACCTTTAAGCATTTTTAACACCATTGGAAATTGAAATTTCCCTGGTTAAGTTCATTCATTTCTATCGATCAATACACTGACGATGTGTTGAATATTGTGTAGACGTTTCGAATAGTTCAAACTTCCAAATGCCGTAGAACCAGAGCAAGGTTGAATCATTTGAATCCAAACTATTATTTATTTAATTATTTTTTTTCTCACGTCCGCGTGATATATCTGGCCTGGGAACATTTCCCCAGACATTCAACCTTGTCGTTCCTTTACATACTATAACTACGTAAATGCCAAATACTACTCATTCGTGAGTACTCAAAGCAATTAAATTATTGGGAGAAATAAAATATAGTAGATGCATTGTCCATTTCAGAGATGAAACTATGAGAAATTAATGGATTTGCGCATACAGAAAATAATAATAGCAAAATTAAATAGCTTTCGGTTGGTTTCACATCGTAAATCGTAATTCCTGCCTGAAATGGTCCTTACATTTATTCAAAATGTGCTCATGTTTACTTATAAAAATAAAATGGATAAATATATATATGCTTTAATATAATCAATTATAGAATTCTTCAACTTACACGTGAATTCACTCTTGGAAAAGATTTTCTCCGGTCCATGAGCGACGTGACTGGAGAAGTTTGATAAATGTAACAACTCATTCTTTAGTGGATTTCTGGAACAACATTTACATAGACAGACGTTTACTTTTTTACTTTACAGTTCAGGATTTTAAGGCAGTTTGATATTTGTTCATACTGCTCAATTTTCCTTCGAAGAACTACTAAAATTTCCGGGACCAGACCCGGATACCAAAGATCGGTTCAACTTCAATAAGCCGGAAACTTTATGTTACAGGTCATGATTTCAAACAATTTTTAGACATATTATGTGACAGTATGCATTTGTAAAATCAAATTTCACACGATTTTTTAAAAATATTTTTTAAAAAACATTTAATGATGTAGTCTTGTTTTTGATGAAACTTGACATTTTTAACTCTTTCATGGACAACAGAAGTGTGACGACTGAATGGTTTAAGAGAAACGACGTTGGGTTAGGTTCAGGTTCTTTTTTCTTGCCATTCCAAAGTTTCCTATGTACATTTTTTAGCAAGGCTGGCTGGCGCTAGCACTACTGGCTTGACTAGACTTGCGAATTCTGGACTACGTAAATTCTAGCTGTCATGCCACATTGTATGTATGTATGCGTATGCAGTCTGCAGTTTTTGGCTCCCATACAGTAGTGCGCACTCACATTATTTTGCACAGTTCAGCATGTCCCATAGTCTCATGGTCGTGAGAATCCCTTTTTGCAAGCCGGAGTCTTTTAGACCCCCATAACACATTTTGCACATACATATTGAATTTAGTAGGCTCAGTCTGCAATAGAAAATGGCATGGAATGGAAGGGTAAGGTTTTTGCCAATGTTGATGTGCGCCTATCTTATTTTTGCGGCTAAGTGTAAGCGAATAGCATTGAAGGACGAGAAAAACAAGGCATCATGTAAAAAAATTCACCAGTTTATCTGCCTTTGAATGCTTATTGTCTGGATGGCCCAGTATTGTGATAAAATAATTTATACGATGATGGTACGAGAAAGGTGGTGCACAAATTATTGCATTGCATTTTGAATTGGTCGGAAATGTCTCAATTAACCAACGTTGTATATCTGTCTCAATGCAGTGATTGCTGCATTGCTGTGTAGTATGGCTGGGCTGAACGTACATAAGAATTATGTATCCTTGCTTGGTCGTATTAAAAATTATCCTTGACTGGTGGTGCCGTATCACTCAAGTTCAAGAGCAGGCTATTTGTGCAAATACTATCGTTAGTCCGATTATTTTCTTTGAATATAATTTTGCATTGCTATTATTATAAAGCTGTGTAATGCATAATACTATACGATATCCACAGTTGGTTGCACCTTATCACTCAAGTTCAAGTAAAGGTAGCTTATGTGAATACAATTTTCGTGTAGGA
>JAQGCA010000846.1:0-22251 GCA_034698945.1 Protaphorura quadriocellata
ACTCGTCAGCCGTTCCAACGGTTTCCCAATAACCCCGTGGAAGCCCACCAATGGACCAATAATGCTGGTTACTTGGGGAAACTCCGAGTTTAGAAATTAAGCTGAACTGAAAGAGTGATCGGCAGCCTCACATGGATTTCTTTCTAAAAGCCTTGTTCAGAACGAATCCATACACAAAGGTCTTTGGTTATTAATCTTAATGGCTAAGGAGATTAGTTACATAAGTGCTAATCTTTTAGGATTTTTCTGGAGAGTATGATGAAATTTTACATTTTTGACCAAGTCACAACGAAATAGTAAAAGATTTCGAAAAATCTATCAAAATAACCCTCGATCAAATATGGTTGGGATACCCGCTTTGAAGAGAAAGGTCTTCACTATTAGAAGAATATACTTTTTGAAGCTAAATACCATAAAATACGCGAATGTTTGACCATGCCTTAGAACAAATGTCAATGCATACTTGATGCACTGTTTCTGTTTTGATAGTAACTGGAAAGAGCTTCCGAAAGTTAAGGAATGCAAAGAAAAAGCTCTAAGAATTGCTGCCAATTATATCATCCCTCCAGAAATATGATTTTGTTGCCTACATTTCCAATTAAAAGTGTTTTTAAACTATACATATTGTGTTCAATTATTTGTACATTCCAAAATATCATCCATTCATTCTTATTTAGTTACAGTGTTTATTTCCAGGCAGTATGGATTTGTACTTCGCTTTTTTATTTTTGTATTATAATAGTTATTTGGAGTTTATATCAATCCCTGAAGCATTGCCAAAATTATAAATCTCATTAATATCCCATTAATAGAACTCAAAATTCTTCCCTAATGATTAGACGTACTTTACAAAAAAAATCCATGTACACATGACATGAAAATATGCATAAACTTTCTCATTGTACTTTCTCCTAATTTAATACGGATCTAGATCCGTATTGGATTCTAGGTCCTGAATGACGTCAAGGAAGGGAATTATGAGCTATTGAAGCTTATTCCCTCACTTTTGTACAGAGATCATAAATGGACTTGTAATCCCTACTGCTGGGATAGGATCAAAGCACCGTCTCCTATTGTTAAATATAGAATGACCCGGATATTTATCATTGAAGCGAAATGTCTATCCGGATATTTCTGGAATAAAAAAAGCTTAATGTTGAGATTAATAAGTTTAACTACAAAGCGACTCTAACCGTGAGATTAAGTCAGGTCAAAGTTTCAGAATCAGTTAATAATACATATGTTTAGTTGACTGAGGGCAAAAGAGAATCAAAAATTGGTTTCCTTCCGCACAGTTAGAGTTTTGTCATACAAAATTTATGTGTACATTTCTTGAAAGATGCAAGGTGAGTAAATGTGCAAAAATTCTCACTGTTACCACTAATGATCTGACGTACACAAAATAACCAACCGATTTGCCCTTCACCTTCTTGTTAATGACTTCCAGGAATATTGAACTCATTAGTCGTAAAGGACTACAGGTGGATTGTCTCAGTGAGTTCAAAAATATACTCCAGCACAGTGGATTGCTTTGTGTTTAAATTTAGTGATTTGCCAAATAATGAAGATGACATCTGTACACGATTGCGATTTTGCGATCATTGAACCCTCATGTGAGAGACCACATATATTACAAAAGAAAAGTTGGCTCGCTGTGATCCCGCATCTGTGTTTGAGTTTTCCGTAATACTTTAAGCCGTATTCAAGAAATTTTGCGGTATTTGTAAGATTAATTAGTGCAAAATGACACAGCTGTAAGCGGAAATACTTGCCAAAATAAGTTGGACGAATGGCACTGGTGCATGACGCAGTAATCCAATTGAAATAATAAATGTCAGTACGGGTCTTATAAATTAGTTACTGAATTTTTATTTTAACATTACATCATTTCAATACATACAATTGACCTTCCACAAATGCTCACTTCTACTATTTGTAATTTTACCAGTTTGAACAGTTAATCAGTGAATCACACGCGTCTAGTTTACTAATCCGGATTTACGCAAATAATTCATTGAATTTGTGTAAATTATTACTTAGTAATTAATAAGGCACTTGAATGCAAGCAGAAACAACCTCTCAGACTATTAATTAAGGCACTTAACAATCGACACAAAAAATACAATTACAAATGTGAGCCATCGGGCACCACAAGTAAAATCCGAAGCGAACCAAACCTCTGACCTAAGGAACATTGCCCTGTCGAGTTTGGTTGCTCAGAAGAAGGAAGCCCTTGATTTGATATTGTCACACAAATGTGTTGTGTTTCAAATCTCATAACATTTTTAACGATCAAAAGAATTACTAAAAAAACACCATTCAATATTGATATATTCTATTAAATATCAAGTACAATATTTTAAGACAAATAATATATGAATATTTCAAGCTATAAATTCAGGAAATATCCTAACCGTGATGAGATTTATATCGCTTCCGAACTAATAATTTAACCACGATAATTCCTAGATTTCCGAGCAGCAAAAATCATCAATCGTCACACAATCATGAAACATCCAAAATTTTAAAGAACGAACACGCTTTAGTTTGTCATCATTTAACATCCATTTCAAAGAACGAACACGTTTTAGTTTATCTTCCAGAATTATTTTTCTTCAAACATATGTACGCAATAGGATTCTACATTCCGCTTTCTCTCAGATTCTCTTCTTTGTTTCGTCTCACATATCAGAAGTTCCGCTACCTGCTGATAATTAAAACAAATGTTAGCTTCAATATTAATTACGACAGAATGATTAGTGTCTATTATTCGTAATATCGCAAAAAGAAAGCCAACAAGCAGAGCTAAGCGTTTTGATCATGCGATTTTCTTTTGAAACCCAGTTACTTCATGAATTAAACAAAGTAATTAACATATTATTATTTGTAGAAGCTGGGATACAAAACTCTATTATCACTACGCAGAAGTAGGTTTTGTTTTTAAAATTTGGAAATCGCATGACTCGGTTTATGAAGTGTTCGTTTAAACTATTCCTGGTTCGATTATATTTGAAGTGGGATAAAACCCCTTTCTATTATTGTATAAAAAATACTCAATCTAAAACAGGAAATGGCTAAGATATACGGCAGGAAAGTCTTGAAGTTCTCAATCCTTTCCCTTTCGAAAGAGTTATTCTTGTAACGGAAACATAACTTCCCTTTTCAAACCCTTTTGGCTTTAGCTTCAGCCTCATTCAAGAAAGGTTGCTGAAAATAAATAAACATTTTGCTATCCCCACTCCCAGCCTGGCGTCAAACGAGAAAGTTAAGCCTAAAGTTATCTGCCCAGCCATACAATACAATACAGAATTTGTTTGGCCAATTCATAAAATTGGGAAATGCAAGTTAAATTTAAGTATTTTATTCTGGTCAGAAATATATATTATTGTCAAGCATGTTCATTACGTCTTCGAATTTTTAGAACCGTTACCTTCACAAAGTTATTTTAAAAAAATCATTCATTTCGAGATTGGTAAAATTATCAAACTTTAATTTATCGAGTCTGTATAAGCAAACTTGCAGCGATGTACCTTCGGTTTAGACCAAGAAACATTTTAGTAGTTAGAAATGATTTAAATGTGAAGCAAAATGCTTAAAACTTTTGAGTTTTATGGATTGACCGTAACGTATTGAAATTGTACACATCACATTCAGTCATGCATTACTAAATCTAGAACAGCTTTTTTAACATCAACATGTTAAGGAAAACGAAGCACTAACAGCTATACAAGCATTGTAAGTACTTAAATTAGGATTTTACGAATGAAGCAAACTGCACCTCCGGATTTGATGGGAGTATTTTTTAATTTTGATGTGATTTGTGCACAAAAATATAGAACCAGAAACTGTTAGAGTTAATTTTCAAGAGAATGGAACCAGCAAGAGAAATAAGTGGCGTCATTTGAAATTAACAAAAAGATTGTAGAATAGTTTTGAAGCGTTAGTTCAATTTGTAATAATATCTCATCTCATCTCATCTCCTTAGGTTGACAGCACCTCTGTTTAAACGTGATTTGGGAATGGACTATTCTATAATTTTCTGAAGAGAAATTAACGAAAGATCAAAAGCATATGCCACTTGAAAATTTAACTATGAAAATGCTCCCCACAAAAATGATTCGAATGTGATGAACATTATGAAGGTGAAGTTTACTTCAATCGTTGAAGATAAGTCGTGCATATGCAAACATTACTATTTTTGCAACTGTCGCATGTCTCACACTTGTATATTTTTGTCAGAGTCAGAGTTTCAGATAACAGTAAAAGTAAGAAAGATCGATGCGTAGTTATCTGAAATGCTCACTATTGTTTTTTCTTTAAAAATATATATTGCCCAAATAAAAGTTGGATAAGATTTAATAAACATATTTTTCGGAATGCTGCTCAATTGTTGAAAAAGCAACAATTTTTTCGAAATTCGCCATTTGTTCTAGCTGGTGAGACTTACTTTCACAACATTTCAAATTAGGTTTAATCTCACTCTAGACTCTACTTGTTTTTCTTAAGTTCATTCTATATTTGAAATTTTATACAGAACGAGTGAATTTGTGAAGACGGCCTGGAAAATATTTGGTTGGAATGAAAATTACATAAAAAAAAATAACAGCGACAGATGACAGAAGACAAGGGAAGGAATTCAAAAATAAAGTAAATGTAGTAAATGTACACAACTCAGACAAATAATGAGGTATGCAACACAATGAAATATTCCAATGCCTTACATATGTAGCATCAAACTGCTCAGGTTCAACTCTGCCAAAATAAAAACCGTGCAAAAATTCTACTGTACCACGGCTGGTAGTAAAACCAAATTTTCTAACGAATGATTTCTTGTTAAATTGTAATAGTACTTTATGTACAAGGAATTCAGATGAGATGAGATACCTGGTTCAAACAACAGTGACATTTGTAGGCAGATACGGAGGTAGACTCGAAACATTTCGCAACTCTTGCAGTTGCAAATAGTAAAGTTTTGAATCGCGATATAAGTGGAGAAAAGGAGAAAAACAGAAAGGAAAGGATTGGGAATAAGTAAAATGATTCTGGCGAACAAACGGTAAAACAGGAATTGTTCAAAATAAATGCATTTTGATTGAATTTTAGGTTGACTGAGTTGGCAGTGCTCGGCTTAAAAGTTGACAAAAGTCATATGAATCATTTTGAATTATATTCGAAGTGGTACTTCTAGGAGATCGACCTTGGTCGTCTTCTCAGTGGAAGTCGTGGCAGTAGTAGTATTTGTTTTCAGTTTTGTATAATTATTCTTTCGACAGGTGTTTGACTCAGACTTCTTGGTCACACTCTCACTCGTTCCCTTGTGAAGTGTTTCTTGTACTTTGAGTTCAACCGTATTTGTGATTTGTGGTGGCAGTGAAAGTTGGAGAAAGTCATCTCCACGATGAAAAGTATCATAGAATTCTTCCCCAAATTCTTCTTGCAAGAGTTTAAATATTTTTGAAGGGAAATTAGCATTTCGTTTAAGATTGGTTACTCTTGATGAGTCATTGACTTGTAAATGAAATTCATTGATAATATCAGCCAAAAGCTGGTCCCGTTGTGCTGGGGAAGTTGGGGACAAAACCCCTGAAGATCCTGAGGGTGATGACGTCGAGTTAGAATTTGAATCCATTAATGGGGGGAAATTAGTCTTAATAGGTAGAGGGGTCATCAGTCGACTTTTTGGTGGATTTTTAGCCACCTTTTCTTCTTCAATTTCAATCGTGACGACGTCTTCATCTTCATCTTCATCTTCACGTCCACATTCTTCTTGTAAAAGTTGGAAGAGTCGAGAATGAGTTTTTGCACGTTGGTAGCTCAATGACTTTTTCCCAGTAGTCGTTGGTCCTCTCATTGTAACTTTCTCTTCCTTTGTTGTTTTGGTCGTTTCCGTAATTTTTGTCGTGGATACTTTCTCTTCCGAAATCTTTGTTGTTTCTGAGCAAATCTTACAACCTTTTCCGACTGTTTTCTCCTTTTTTCGATTTTTCTCTGACTTCTGTGTTGCAGTTGCGGCTACGGCGGCAGCGACATCAGTCTCAACATCATAATCTGTTTCACACTCTGAAATGGGGCGGGACAGATCGGTCATAATGCCAGAGTCATCCTCAGACCCAAGACATAAACTCTCTTGGAGAAATCGCTCTATTCTCCATAATAGACTCTCTGCTCTAGCAACTCGATCAGGAGGCATGTGAATGCAATGAGATTCCTCTGAAGTAGACTCATTAATTTGCTTAATTGGAACATGGTGAATTTTAGGGTCACTCGGAGTCTCCGTCGTCTTAGCCTTATTTCCTTGTCTTCCACTCTCCGGGACTGGTTGTTCAGATTTCTCTCCCGGGTTCGGGTCTTCATCGTCATTGCTAACTTTGTCTTGTTTTCCGATTGTGGTTCCACTACTTCTGGAGGATGACTCATCTGAGGTTTCATCTGAGACAGAAAGGGATGCTGGAGACTCAACGGGGCGGAAACCATTAGAACCTTTCCTGTTTTTATTAAATGACTTTCTCCCTTGTTCATCTTCAGAGAAACGTGGAGTATTATTATCCTCCTTCCTTTTATCACCCTCGCCCTCATTTCCTTCAGTCCTTTCAATTCGCGTGTCTTCAGCTCTATCAGCATCATCTTCCAGTTCTGATTTCTCGAAGTCCCCATCACTAACATCTGAGATTATCGACTGCTTTGATTGAACATGATTTTCAGACCCATTCGCTCGAGCTTCATGTTCAATCTCCTGTTCATTCTCAGACACGGTAAGTAATTGGATTGAGTTGTCTCTTTCCCGATGATAATCTTCCGTGAGCTCAAAACTCCTGTGACTCTCGATGATGTTGAATCGACTTGTACGAATTTCTTGCTTTTCCCAGAAGTTCACTTCCGGAGGTTTTACTTCCACTGCTTTAGGGCTCTCGGCTTCATCTTTTCCAATTTCTTGCCAAAAGTCTACATCGTCTATGTCTGTGCTACTAGGTGTGTTAGAAATTCCATCTGCTACAGCGACGGCTATTGCTTTTTCTGGATCTAGGGCCGTTTTCAATGCTTCAGACTTCAAATCGATTTTGGACTTGCAATGCAATGAGTCAGGTAAGTGGGTTGGCTCCGAGGGTTTATTTATTATTTCTCCCCAAAAGTCTACATCATCATTTTCTTGCTCCACATCCGCATCCTCTAGCACTACGTCAAGTTTAGCACTTAATCCGGTTTGGCTTTCCTCACGGATCGAAACATTTTCCATTTCAGTATCTTCCATTTCGCCAACCACTTTGATTGAGTCAGTCTCAACTTTCTCATAGGATTTACTACAAGTACTTCCGTCTTCTGTCTTGTTGTTTTTAGGGTCAGAGCGTGAAAGGGTTATCGTGAATGATGAAACTGCAGAGACGGCTTCAAGATTCTCTGACAAAGAAGAAGATGAAGAAGATTCGTCGGATGGTTCAGAAATTTCACGAATACTCAAGATTTGACCTTTTTCCTTCCTTGTTCCGTTTCCAGACGACTTTTCCGTATCCGAAGGACTTGATTTCCTTCGCCCTTCTTTTGTTTCAATTTCACTGTCTCCGACGAGAACCGTAGCAATATCTCGGTAGCTCTTGGATTTTCCAAATGAAAGTTTTAATGGCAAACGAACGGTAACAGTAGATTGTTCGAAATTGTCGCTTTCATCTATTTCATCATTTGAGGACGCGTTCTGTTCGTCATCATCATCGTCATCATCCTCCGTTTCCTTTGTTGCTGTTGCTGCTGAAATGTCACATTCGCCAGATTTATTCTCAATGACACTGGCACTTGAATTGTCTTCATCTGAGGAGGAAGTCGAAGACTCTGACTCTGAGCTAGATTCATCTTCGTCTTCTTCTGAGAGTAAATTGACGGTGACATTATTTCTCATCATGGGGTGAACTTTCTGGGAACAAGAAAGTTCATTTTCACTCAACTCGTCAATCGTGCTTAAACGAGTTTGGACGTGTCGTGGAGATTCTGGTTCAGAAAAACATTCTTCAATCAAGACAGGTTGAGTTTCATCTGTCAATGTGGAAGCGTCATCCTCCGACGATGGCGTTTCCGGTTCATCCAGAAAACCTTCAAAAGCTGATGAACTGTAGTAAGAATCACACTCATTAGCAGACTCATCCTCAGTCTCTTCATTCCTTACAGTCTCAACATTTTCATTACGAATCGGCGGTACAAATTTTAAGTCTTCCTTTTTCCCATTCTTAAGTCCAATTTCATCACAGTTACCCGCATTCTTATTCCCTTCTGGGATTTTTCCAACGTCTTCTCCAACTACAATCTTAGGAAGATTCCGGTCAGGAATATCTATTTCACAGTTATCGACGGATTTCTGAAGATTCCGAAATGTTTTTGAAGGCATATAAATTTCGGGAGTGGCAGGTTGAGAAATATCTGGTTCACACGGTGGGTATTCCCATCCTTCGGGATATTCGATAACATGTCCATTCGCACTTAAATAACTTGCATAACACCACCAATAATACCAATAACTATATGCGTCCCAACTTTCCCAATTCATATTTTGATCACCTTCACCCCCGAGGTAATTCTCAGGGGGAACACACAAATAATTTCCTTCATTGTCAACGTAAGGCATAGGATAGGACTCTGGGCAAGGAGGATTGTCGGGGTCAGCAGGGTCATAAGGGATTTCTGAAGAGGAAAAGGAGGAATAATCAGTGTCAGTAACATTCGTTTGGCCAGGTCCAACGTCTGAGCCCAAAGCTGTATATGATATTTGCAACAAATTAATTATTAAAGTAATTTACATGTAGAGCAGAAAATTACAGGAGTTTAGGCCCTCAAGCATATTATTATTATCGTACAGTACATTATAAATTTCATTAGCAAGATTTTACAGAGCAAAATGCAGAAATCCCAGTCCGCAACCCCAAATGAATTTTATGCATTTAAAAACTCACCATTCATGTAATCACCAGTTTCACCGGTCATTGCTTGAAGCATTTTAAAAGATCGGGATGGAATATTTCCACCCATATATTTTCTCGGTTCCTGAACTTTCTGTTGGGAAGCTGGAATTCCCTGTTGTTGTTGCTGTTGTTCACTCGGAGTACTGCTCTCCGGCATTTGAATTTTTATTGTGTGCGTCACAGGATGAGTTTGTCTTTGTTGAAACGGTGCTGAAAATAAAAATATTTTCAATTCAGCATAAAATTGAGTAATTCCTTTTGTAATTGTGCAACGTGTGCAGCTTCATGAGCCCTCAAATTCATCTGGAATGAATAAACTCAAAAAAGTTTTTATTCTGCGCCATCATAATTACATGTAGTGAGGTAGCTCAGTAAATGTCTCTAAAATGTTAACATAGTTAACAAATTAAAATGATTCGATTGCATAAAATATTAACGAGTGAGCTTGTACGTGTGAATACTGAGAGGTAAAGAATCCAACCCAATCCAACAAAAATCTAACTAATAATGTCATAAATACTGGTATTTTGGCTCATCAGAGTCGGACAGAATCAGAAGAAAAATAACTTCATTCTTCTTGTTTGAACATTCCAGGGAATTTCGTCAAAATAACGAATCATGTGGAATTGAAGTCATGTATTGAAAAATAGAAATTGTAGGTGGGAAATATTATTGTAACCAGACCATTTCAACAGCGCCAGCAGCATTATTTCGTATACGATATTTTCCCTTTGAAACTGTTGAATTCCTTCATTGACTCGACCTTAAGAATTAAGATTACGATACAACAAAATTGTGGATCAATTGTCAAAATGAAGGAACTCACGGATTATGTTATAATTTGTTTACGTAATACGGATCTAACAATAATGGAATGATCGGAAAATATTTTCTGCAACAATGTTCACTTTTAATCGAGCTTTTAGCGTGAATAGCGTGATCTGATGAAAATAAAATTGTATTTATTAATGTACGAGTATTATGACAATGTGATAAGGCGATATCTGTAGCATTTAATAAATTTCCTCCATTTGTTATTCCTTTGTTCAAAAAATGGTCCGAATATTGATAACAGTTTACTCTTAACTTCAAAAGAACTTTACTAAGTAAGAGTTGCAAAGAAATTCTGAATCTCAATACAAAACAGCTGGGGCAAGGAGCGAGTTGAGTTTTTTTCTGCAACCTTGAATTTGCTCAGATGGAACGGAAAGAGTGGGAAATAATCTGAGGGAAATTCAAATAAAGACAATTCAGACGGAATCTTTGTGACTTCTAATTTTGTAGTAAAGTTTTAATAATTAATTATCAGTTAATTAACTGAAAAATAATTAACGTTCATCATGTCAACTGAATCGGAACTGGTTCACACTTTTGAAAATGTGTCAACAGAAGATGACCGGAGTCTGACATTAGGAGAAGCGAGTGAAATGATAACAGAAGTCGAAGAGAATTTAGAAAATGGACAAACTTTTGACAAAATTATGGATGAGGAGGAAGACGAGGTGCCGAAATTTTGATATCTAAATAATTTTAAATTATTTTTCAAAAAACTAAGGTAGTACTTTTATTTCACGTAAAGGAACGATTTCGTACTATTATTACACTTATGACTTACTCGATAACCCGGTAGCTATTTTTTGAAAAAACATAAATACAATGACAATTTTTATATCTAGTTGGTCACTGAAGATGAAGACGATGATAATATTGAAGAACAAGAAATCGAGGAAAATGTTGAAGAAATGGACGAAGGTGTAGGTGAAGGTGATATAGAGGTGGTGGATTTAGAAAGTGGTCAGAATTTAGAGGCGGACAGAGAAACGATTGATGTGGATGAGGATGACGAGGATGACGAAAGAACTGGGAATGATAGATCAGTTCGTTTACCACTTTCAAGGATTAAAAAAATTATGAAGACGGATGATCAAGTTGGCCTAATTAATAAGGATGCTCTAATTGCGACCACAATTTTGGCGGTGAGTGCTACTGGAATAATAATTTTCCCGTCATTGTATTTACAGTTATCTAATAAGTCATACCCATTTCTAATTGAGGATTGCAGCTTAGCGTGGGTGTTTGACTTTATAAGACACTATAAGTAACTCTGTAACTCCAGTCAGTCAAGTCGTCGAAAACTTTGAAATTCTGGTTAGCGAGAAATATTTACATAAAAAATTACTGCCTTCTCAATGAAGGGTGCCCGTAAGTTATAGTTTACTGCCAAAATATTATTTTAAAAGAGTGGATAGGTTTAATAATACTTTAATTATTGAATAAGCAATGTTTGAGAAGATGAGAGATGCAATTTTGTTCAAACTCTCGGTACAATGAAAATTCTTTAAAAATGCTTTGTTTTATTTTTCGGCAGATTTAAAATAACGTAACTAATATAGATACAAATGCGTAGAATTCTGCAAGCAACAGTGTTTGGACTAAATTTACTTATCGTTTAGGATAGAAAGGTCCAACGTATTGGATCACTATTTAATCACGGGCCACTATGAAAATAAATTTGATCTATGAAGCTGAGAAAACTGACTTGGGATTAGTTCGATAGTGAATTCAATGTTTGTATTCTGTCGTATAAGGGAATTAATTGTGATTCTGAATGTTAACAATAATATTTGTGCAATTTCCTTTAGAAATGCAGTAATGCAAGCTGATTGGGCTATTGTTACTACTATTAATGATTATTCTGAATTTTTTAGGAACACTTCATATCACTGGTTGCTCAGCAGAGTTACAAACTGGCCGCTGCTAGTAAGAAAAAGACGATCAATTTGAATCATGTAAAGTCAGCACTAACTTCAAGTTCAATGTTCGATTTTCTCGAAGGAACTTTGCCACAGCTCGAGAGTTAAAACATTGGATTTATTTTTTCAAGGTAATTTCTAATAATAATCACTTTTCTTGTTCAGAGTGTGAAATTATATTATTTTCTTGTAATTACAAATTTTGAAGGACAACTTTTGGTTTCAATTATTCTTTCATAAGTAAGTACCAATTCCATGGAAGTATTCGAGTAAAAATATAATGCACGGTATTTCCTACTTTAATTGAGAGGCGTTTAGTTTTGATCAAAGCACACACTCTAAAGATTTGACTTCATTCACTTACAGGGTGATTGTTCCTGAATATCCGGTTCAGGAGGTAAATTATTTTGAAGTGTCCGAAAAGCTCGAGAGGGGATATTCGATCCTCGAAAACGAGGCTCACTTGTATTATGAAGAGAAGACCCTTCATCCACTACAAAAAAATTATTCAACTTGTGACTTGTACGTATCCGAATTTTGTACATATAGAATTTTACATTGTAACCAGTAATCACTCGAAATACACGCTCATGCTCATGCATAGCATCAGGAATATAATTTCAGCATCAATAGTTTTGCTCGGATAAATTTTGGCGACTTGTTAGGAAGAAAATATTCAGGGCAGTCGGAATCGTATTTTAAATAGCAAGGATATCAGTTCAGGCGGGTAGGGTTCCACAAATACCTCAATTAGAATGTCTACCTCTTGCTTTGATTGAATCCATTAATAATTTGTCTCCCCCTGCCAGTTCTAATTTTCGTTGCTGAGGCTGAGTTCTTTGTGATTCTACGAATATAATTATCATTTACAATACTGCTCTGGTTCAGGAAAGTCCGTTTTACCGGGAATATAATATGTAATTAACCTGAAATGGTAACTAACGAGTTCAGCGTTGTGTTATAATAAAAATACAGCTTACTAATGAAATGATAGACCACACATGCATCTATTATCTCCTAACTTCTACCACCTAAGCGAATTTCACTTAATATATATTGAACACTGAACTGGGAATTATTGTCTTACCATCATCCGTTATTTTCTGGATAACCCGGAAAGATTTCGATTGAATAGGCTCTTGCCTTGGATTCTCATCATCAATGGAAATCCTGCACAGAAGAATCCGTTGAATTATTAATTTGATTGCTTAATTTACAAGTTTTACTAAGTTGTTCATTTAGTACTTGTTTATTCCGCTTTGCAAATCTACAGCTTGCATTTGTCTGTATTGCTCTTGTGCAGCTTGCGGGGAATACATGTTCATCGGATTATTGTACGGAGTTGGACCAACTCTTCTAACTGGGGCTGACCCTCCAGCTGAATGAGGCGTCTGTGGTGCCGATGGACCGATTTGGGGTGGTATTCGTTGAATATTACCTTCCATCTGAAATTAACAGATTTTAATACTTTCGTATACGATAATTTTTTAAAAGCAATTTAATTTTGTATGTTAGGAATATAGATCATTGCGAAACTTTAAGCTCTCACCTGAATCGGTATCATTCGAGCTCCATTGCTAGCCACATTTCCACCAACATTATTATTCATTTGAATTTGGAAAGGAATCACTCTGTTCCCAGTATTTTGTTGCCGAGGAGAAGCTGGCGTTTGGTCAACTTCGTCATCCCTGTCATCCCTTGCTATCGAAATAGGAATTGTTCGCCCTGGTCCAGAGGTCAAAGTTCCCCAAGGTGTATTCGCATTGCCAACATATGGGGGTGAACTTTGATTCTGCATTCGATTATGTGAGTTCATCCAGGGAACGGGTGCTTTATTAAGTTGTGGTGTTTGGGGTGTATTTGACGAACTTCGATTGTCTCTTTCAGACTCGAAACTACTACTTCGTCCAGTTTCTAGAGTTGGTACATGTGCCGATATAGTGTTTTGCTCCAGTTTTGGCTCCAACGGTGGGATATAAAGTGAACCTATATTTTGACTCACAGTTTGAGCTTTAGTTTGTGGAGGTGTTGGAGGTGGTGCGTGTGATTGCAATTGTGGTTGTGGGAATTGTTGTCCAGGTCCAGGTTGTGCGGCTCTTATGGGCTGATTCGCTAATGAAGCTAATGATTTCGGTGGGCCCTGTTGGACGGCATTATTAATATTGGCAATTGTTGGCGGTGGAGGTGGTGGCCGAAATTCTTGTTGCTGATGCGGTGGGCGAAATTCTTGTTGCTGTTGCGGTGGGCGAAATTCTTGTTGCTGTTGCGGTGGGCGAAATTCTTGTTGCTGTTGCGGTAGGCGAAATTCTTGTTGCTCTTGCTGATGAGGTGATGGTGGCCGAAATTCTTGTCGCTGTTGCTGATGAGGTGGTGGTGGCCGAAATTCTTGTTGCTGTTGCTGATGAGGTGGCGGTGGCCGAAATTCTTGTTGCTGTTGCTGATGAAATGGTACATGTCGAGTTTGACCACTGGGTTCATCTGGTATAGAAAATCGTTGTGGGGGCGGTGGCGGTGGTGGGAACTGATTTTGTTGACTTTGACCTGAACTTTGGCCAGGCGCAAAATCTGTGGGTTTATAAGTACGATTCAAACTTCCAGGATTAAATCCACCTTGAGGAAAAACGGAAATCGGCATTTGTGGTTGCATTGCTGCTAAAGCCGCAGGGGGTAAATATGGTGCTGATGACGATGGTGGACAATTCTGTGTGGGGACGGAAGTGACTCCTTCGGCTGCAGCATTCATTTGAATTCTTTTTGCCATCCTAGGACTTCTTATCTCTGAAAGGTCAATTCCTCCAGGTGTGTACGTAAAAGGTTTCTTGTCTTTCATCATCGCACCTTGAATTGCCATTGGGGGTCCTTTGTTTTGAAGTGGTCCGACCTGATTAATCAATCCAAGGAAGTGATAATGCGATTTATATGATAAAACATAGACAAAAAAAGAAACAATTCAATTGCATGAGTCTGCATTTTTTAAATATAATTACAACAATCATTCACTCATTTGATCAGCAAGGAGGAAGGAAGTGATCATTATGTTTCAATAATTCAAAATTTTAAAATTATCATCCAATTCTTTTGTTATGAGAAATTAACTCACTTCACTGCTAAGTCGAACAGATGGAATAAATCCGGCGCACATAGCCGGTGGTGGCGGTGGTGGAGGTGGTGCATTGCCACCTGCGGAAGAATAGTTCATAATATTATTAATTAAAAGTGTCATTGTTTTGTTAAATAAATGGCACAATCCAATTGTCTTGCTCGTTAGTGTTTTGACGTTAAATGTGATGGTTTCGTAATACAAATACATTTCGCAACGGTTAGAGTATAAAGAACTGTCTCATCCCCGTCAGGAATGACATATGAATTTGGCATAAATAAGGGATTAATTTCATTATTCACATGTAGTCCACATTGAGAAATGTGAGAGGTCAAGTTGATTTCTAAAATGTTTAATTGAGGCCAAAAGAATCGTTCACAAATTTTAAGCATGTACCTTGTGGAACGGTTGCAGAAACGGTTGCAGAAACAGTTGCACTTGCTGTAGGGGTGGCCGGAGTTGATCCACCTGAACCGCAGCTACCTTGTCTTCTAAAATAATTCATAAAAACCAACAATGGTCATTTCATGGTTTGCTGTATTATAATTCATTTTTACGTTGCAGTTTAAGCCGTTTGCTAGGCAAGTAAGGTAAGACAACAATTCATCCTATTGTTGTGTGGTTGTGTCCGTGCCAGAAGCCAGGATTTTACGTTGTATTACGTCAAAATGTTTAGCGGTTTGAAATATTGCAAATGCAATGCTGAACTAATCGCCTTGTAATGAAGTTTTATGGTGACTATAGTTTCATCTCTGTGAAATTCCAAGTCTGCAGAATATTTTCCGCACTAGATTGAATGTGAATCGTTTAAACATTTCCTGCAGCCTTTTACGTCGAGTCGTGAACATCACAATTAAATTAAGTAATTGTAACGGAATGGTTGCTAAATTAATCCTGAAGTTTCACCAGTTCGTTGTACCATACTGATGTGGGCAACAATTGTCGCCTCGTTTTGTTGAGGGTTTCGATCCCCCAGGTCGACATAATGTAGTGTCTGTTTTTCAGAGGTTTATTTCAATGTAGTTCTTCCTTACTATATTAAGGTCTTTTAGTAAATTTCATTGGCCAAGTCGAAATACCAAGCATATTCTCTAGGCCAAATATGCAACGATGTTTACAATGCCTTAATGGTAGATGTCAAGTAGTATAAATCTACACCAGCACTGGGATGTGGGATGGAAACGGATGGCCAGTCCAAGCATTTTTAGCCGAGACTAGAAAAAGTTTCGAATTTTATTGTAGGTTTTTTTCAAAAACGTGAGATGAAATTAATATTCTAGGGTCAAGATCTGTAATTGTCATGTCATGTCATATCCGATGCATGTGGTGGGGAAGAAAGAAGAAACACAGTAACAAAAGCTAAATAATTATGTACCACGTCGGGGGTTTAGTTCATTATTTGTCAGTGATACACCCAAATATCGAAATGTCTTTCGTGCGTTGGTATACCACGAAGTAAGAAATAATTCCCAGCACAAAATATTTAAAAAGTCAAAACAAGAACAGGACCGCATTCACAAATTTCGAAATGATTATAGTCGAATGTAAGTGTTAGTGTAGTGTCTTAGAATATCCACGTATTATGATGTCAGCCATAAACTTCCAGGAGATAAGTTGACAATGTTGAACTCTATTGACATTCAGAATTGGAAGAATCTTTATCATGTACAAGTAATCATAGAAAATAATGATGAAGTTGGATATGCTGACGTAACTGATAATAATTGAATATGCATGGGATGTGATCAGTCTCACATCATGTACGTATATAACATAACAATGTATAACTTGAACTTGCTCAGAGCAAGGCAATAATGGCGATGACGATGCTGATCTTTACATTGATGTCGGCATCGGAACAGTCAAAGGAAGTCAGTGACTATAGTGAAAACCGGCTCTTTGAAATGTCGTGCAGCGTCACTTATTTGTAAAGATAATCCGAATCGGACAAACTTTGATAAAGCTGAAATGCATAAGTAATGTACATACGCCGTGATGTTCATTGGTAAAGCTCTAATTGTTTCTCCACGCTCCAGACAAATAATTGTTAGTCGAGAATTCTTTAATGAATCGTATAGCGTGTCTTCGAAATTACAAGAGGCAAATATTAATTATAGGTAGGGAGCATAAGTAATTTGACACGAAAAACAAGCATAGGTATATTTTATTGATTGTACAAGTTTTTAGCAGCTGTTTATTTAGAGATCGAATTCAGATTATTAATATGACTGACGACTGCGCTGTGCAGTATCAGACTTCTACAAATACCAGAAAATGTCAGCAATAACAGAATATTTATACTGTCAAATCGTGCTAGTTTTTAGCTTGAAGAGTTTATCACTTAAAATCGTGCTTCATTCTTCAACTAATAAATATAACAACGAAGGATGGTTTGATGGTTGGCTATAAAATATAATTCCAGCACAGCGTGATGTGCTTTCAATTTTAATGGCATTTCAACAAGGGTTGAATCATGTCATCACAATTTCGTGGAAAATCGCAGTGAACAAGTGAAAGTGAAAATGACGTAAGGCTAAAAGCCCACAATCAGCAGCAAATAAGCAAAACATTTTTCAAATTGTTTCCTTACATAATTGCCTCAAGAATAGGTCCAACACCCAAATCTTGTTTGACCTGCTCCGGATTCTTTTGACTCAAAAAGTCATTTGCTTCGTCATTGCAATTTGTGAGCATATCCCGGTACATGGAGTACACTAGTTTTCTTACACGTGGATCTGATGGATCAATTTTTGGCTTTTGATCCATCGTTGTCGAATTCACTGGTTCACTAATTCTTAGAACCCTTGACTGGGATTTCATTTTTTAAGTACTACGTTAACACTTTTTTTTCAATTTTAGTAGTTATTCTTAGATTTTTGCTTGTTCGGAGTAAAACTTTACTGTAGGTAGGACAAGCTGTAACTATAATAATTGTACTCTGTGCAAAAATATCAATTGAGTTTTCGGATGCTGCAGTGTTGCACCTTGTTTGTGTTATATTTTCAAAATTTGCACTTCACCTTCGCGAATAAGTTATATAATGTATCCTGAATTCCTAATTGATACTTTTTACCAAATACTTAGGAAAATAAATGCAAAAACAGGATTTAATAAATTCCAAGCGTGTAATATTTGACTATCTATGTAACAGCACACACGCTTGAGGAATAACAGATGAACCAGTGGTTTGTTTTTGCAATTTGCGATTTGCAATAATAGATGAAACAAGGAAGGAAGGATCCGCGTATCTTATCCTCTTAATCTTCTCTGATTATATTAATTGTATGTCCAAATGTTCTTTCTTCAAAAAATGACAGACCAAGGTGAGAAAATAAACCTTTCTTGTACTGACGTCCTTGCGACTGTACTACCATAAGTGGAATGTCTAACTAACGTTGACTAATCTTACGAGTACTGGGGACTGAAGACTTATTTGATTGCTGTAACCTCTGAAGCTCTTATTTTATGACTGGCTCAACAGTTCAACCGACCCAAAACTTTTGGTGACTGAACTAATCGTCATCCAGTTAGTCGGCATATTGCAAATTATTAGTGCCCACACATTCCTTGTAAATATTATTATGTGAATGTGTTTGTAACCCGACCTATTGAATTTTTTGCCAATGGTGTTGGTATTCCATATAAAATGACTGCATATGTAATGGGTGGTTGTAATAAATTAAAAATTTCAGGAAGTCTGCCGCGTGATATCATTTGTTTGTTCAGCCAGTTGGCGGCTTGTTTATTGGATCAGATTGCCACACTTGTATTATAAATTATTTGGATTAGACGACTAGTGGAGTATTCCAAAAGTTACCTACATGGTGCTTTTAATTAATTCAGAAATGAATTATAATATTATGGTGACTGATGATCTTAGAACCTATAATCGGTGTCGCTCTGCTCTGCATCTGTAAGGTTTAGTGCACAAGGTGACTTTTTTATGAATTAAACACGGGCCAGATGAACACAATTAACATGCCTTATAACTGGTTAATAAGTCACAAATGGGTTATTGTCACACTATTTTCCTAGAAATATCAGTACTAAGTTTTTTAACTAGGAGTTCGAAACGAATCATTCATTAAATTCAACACAAGTAGCAGGGTTAAAGATTGACAATTTCAGAGGCTGAGAATTAATTGCGTGTTGTGTTGTCGGTCTGTGGGATTTGGTCGACCTTTAATTTTGCAATAAGCGCCGTGCTTAAGATTGATTCTATTCGGCTGTTCATAATTAATTTGATTAACTTCCAAATCATGTTTGTCTCTTTTCATCATTAGTTCATGTCAAATATATTTTCCGGGTCTGACAATCAAATAAATTCTAGTACAACACAACTGCAAATACGGACTATTCAACAATTATTACGAAATGCATTTGTCCTAATTTTTAGGTTTTAATTGGCATAAAAATGAAGACATACAATTCTCTGCCGTATATTCCGTATTATCAACGCGGATGACGATCTGTCATACACTCCGATTACTTTACATAAATGAATCACGAGTCGCGGAATTTTAGTTCATACAATGATACAATGCACAAATTAAACATGTGTATTGACCTTTTCCGATTACATATTCTCATATCTATGCAAGTGTGACAGTCAGCTGGCTAAATTCCCAAATCTCGCAAGGAACACTTTTTAAATGGTAAAGTTGGACCAGGAAAAGGCTAATGGTTATGGAACATGGAGAAACAACCATTGACCTCTTCTACCAATTTTTGAAAAATAATACAGCAAATTCAGAAAAATCTTGCAGGGGCTTAAGACATGCAAAATATTGTCCTTGAACCCAGGTCAATATTTTATGTATGTGTTAATGTTGAGAACGTGTTCGCTTGCGTTTGCATGCACTTCTGAATTTTTTCATGATTTCGAGACATTGACACAGAAATAAACATTATTCTGTTCTATTATAATAAGAAGTAAAAGCATTTACCGAAGTCTTTCCTACGGTCTGTGGCTGTGATCAAGACTGAATTACAGCGCGGATTGAATTTTACAAACGAATGATGTTCCTTGTCAGTGTATTTTTTTAAACGTATGTGCAATGTGCAGTCTTGTTCAGGCACATTAGAAATGACGGCGGAAGACAGTAGCAAATGGTTGAAGTTAAACCCTATACGCCTTCATTCTTTCTATTTAAGAGATGATCTCACTCATGTTTTTTTTACTGGAGGATAACATTTTTTATTTCCTTTCACAAAAGTGGAAGTGGAAGGATGAGATAGATGTGATGTGAGACAACATTTACCAGCAGCCCTCGTCTGCATTACATGGCGTGGGCGTCATCAAAATTCTTTAAACTTGTACAAATACACAGTACACAGATTCTTGTGTGTGGTGGTGCGTGCCCACGGTGCAAATGAACTGGCGTCATAACATCTTGTTTAATTGTTCTGAGATAACTCGTTCATTTATGAATTATCTTAAGTGTGAGTATGATGCGTTTCGAAGGCCTTGTCATGATTCATACTAACGTACAAAAATGACATTCAACAAAAGGGACGCACGGCATTCCTCATGGGTTTTGCTGGATGTAGTGACGTAGTGAAAATGCTGCAAGGGGATAAATATGACCTCATGAATATGCACAAGTTTTAACGGTGTAGACCATAATAGTTGACTCGAGAAACGCTTAATGTGTCGCGTATGTAAGCCAATCAATGAGCGCGAGAGTATGTAAATATGGTTCACTTTTTAACGAAAACCAAATAACAAAAAAAGAAAGTTAGGACATAACTGGAGCATGCCTCAGGATAGTGCAAGGATTCATATTTGTAGACTTTTAGGTAAAGATTATCACAATACATGTTTAGCAGATCAATAATCGGTGCCCTGAAAATCTTCGACTAAATTCGATCGAGATTTCAGCTTACTGATAATTTTTTTTTAATATCAAAATAAACGAATTTATTCGATCACCGTCTTTCATACAAAGGATGCCCAATGGACACGGAATACAATTTAATATTTGCTTAAACACTAGATAGTATTACGATTTACGAAACTACAACTCAAAGTACTGGAGCGAAACCGGAGTCTCAATAATTATAAGCTGTTTACCTAGTTCTATAACCAACTCAATAAACTGGGTTCTTAACAAAAATTGGGATAAAACTAAAATAGTTTTGTTTTGATTTCATTTCACGTATTCCCGATGAAAAAACGGAAAGCAAAGACTGTAGGAAATCTGGGGTACGTCAACTAAACCAGAATTTCGAGTAAACCTAGATAGAACTATGACAATCGGATTGACATGTTTATTTAACCTGATTGACCCTAATCCACTTTTATTTTGTGTCAGATTTCCTAAATCTGTCTGTCCAAACTTGGGTTTCGTCAGATCAATTGACAAATAATGATTTACTTCGGGAGCTCTTAAAAACTCCGTCATACAATTTTATTTTAATGGTAGTAAAATGATGAATAATTACGTAATTACTTTAAGATAAGCGAGTAATAATGCGAAAATTCCAGTTACTAATGCCGAGGAAATGACGCGCAGTGTTGTATAAGCACTCCTGACGAGAAAATCACAGTTTGAACAGGATGTTTCATTACGAGACGTAATGAATATTTATTCAGTTTAATAATCACAGGAAGTTCAATAATGCACACTCCAATGTGGAAATAATAGTTGGTCTAATTACTCAGTTAAAATATTGACCCTTTTGTACACGTGAAATCCGCCGGTACTTGAATAATTTACTTTACAACGTTTCACATTAATTGTCAAACGTAATGTGGCTCATAACTGCAGTGCAGTGGCATAAACGGCTCCGAAACAACAAATTATATAAAAAAATCGAAAGTGGTTGTTTAAACCAATTTTATAAGAAATCGACAAGTAAAAACTTCCGACAATATTGTTACATGAGTGACAACTACTGGTCATCATGCAGTGGGATGTAATTGTACAAAATCATCAGTTAGTGGTGGCGTACTTAAATCTTGGGCTCAAAATTTTGATTACCGATATTTTATATTTCAATCTAAAAAATATCTCAAAAAAGACGGTGGCAGGTCCCGAAGTGTCAGTCACGGGTGTGTGTGGAATTGTGAATTCATAACTTTCCTACTTTAATTTAATTTAACTAAAAATTTATATCGTAAGTCTGCTAGAAGCTCTTCGAAGTAATTTGTACTTCATTGCAAAAGGAGGAACAAATGCTGACATGCCTGAAGAATTTGATAATAAGGATGCTGCTATCATTTTATGACAGGAAGGAGGAGGGCGGATCACATGAAGGATTTCCATAATCAGATTTCGGATGCACGGCGAATCTAATCTTATCTTATACACAAACTATCACAAGTTATTAGATCCGCCTTTCCAAGAACTATGGTAATGATCTAATTATTAAAGGATGTTTAAGGACTACTGAAACAACAAACTAGCATGGCCATTTACCTGTGTTTTTCTCGGTTGACCAGTTTGACTATCCT
>JAQGCA010000847.1:0-22246 GCA_034698945.1 Protaphorura quadriocellata
AATTTTAGTTTGATACAAACTCCATACTTAATTTCTACTGATACAAACTCCTTACTTAATTACTACTGACTCTATTTGTAGAATAGGTTTACCCTTCCCAAAAAAGATCTCCCAACGGCGTTTTCCCTTCGTCATCTTCCGAGAAGATCACCTTCCTAATCTTTTATTTTTAAAAAGGAAGATGCCAACCCGGATAAAAATAAGTGGAGCGGATGTATACCCCTGCTATCTACTGGAAGGATGATGAAATGATTGCAAATCTGGAATATCAGTGATTAATAGTAAATAAAAAATAGTTAACTAGTACTTTTTTAAATGATATTCGTGTAAAGTTATACCGTGCGAGGTTGGAAATACAAATGCTACAAATGGAAGATTTGTGGGTTTTTCCGAGTTTTTAACAATTCCATTTTCAAACAAATCAATTAAACTTCGTACGGAAAATGGAAATCAGTGTCAGTGGAGTTTCTCTTTCAAAGAAGGGATGGAGGGGCTTCGCTTCGCTCGCTCTTCTGTGGCACAACCGTTGGCGGGATGACATATTTCCTAGTTAAATTTAATTGCGTTCGTTATTAAGCTGACAGAATAAATGCTGAAAAAATCTTAGCTTGACTACAACTTAAATTTTCATAACCACGCCAAAAAAAATGACCAAATAATTGTGCGTCTTGTCGGAAATACCTTGTACGTATCACTGATTTATGTCACTCCCGCGTGAATGAGCGCAAGACGGCAGAATATCCTAAACCTTTTGCAATGTTTTCCTAATCAGTAACCCAGGAGACTGTTGAGCGGATTCTAAAAATTGGAGCACGAAGACGGAACTATAAAGAGTTGACTCTCTAGAGTTCCCGGGTGAAATGACCGTCGAGAAATCAGACAGAGCAAATGTTCCAATTGCATGCATGTGGACTAGATTGCAGGTTCTGCAGATGTATGCAAGTTAGGTGTAGAAACTATTAATCATCACACTGCAACCAAAGAAAAGGTTTTCCACCTTTTCAGGTAGACTTCAGAATAAAAACACCGAAAGGGAAAATAAGTGAAAGTAAGTTTTCTTTAGTTCGCCCACTCACTCCGGGCAGGACAGTCCAGTGCGAGAAGAACGTCCCGGGTTTCATTTCAGACAATCAATTAGTAGATTACTGGTATTCATACTAATTCGTATGAATCATATTGTACCAAATATTTAATACTAATTCATTTCCGTTATTTGTTCTGCGTTGTCGTTCATGTATTAGTCGCAGTCAGTTGGAGCCAGAACAATAAAATATTAGTCTCAGAGTTACCAGGCACTTTTATTACGAATGCGAATCGTAGTGAGTGTTATACAATCCGAATCCGAAACCACGGTAAAGTTTTTCGTGCTGGGCACGATTTTGCTATTTCAGTTCCCGATTTCTCAACAGAAGCTTTTTGAGAAAAGCCCCATGTGGCATGTGGCAGTCTTGAGTCTGACGGAGCATTCGTGAATTTATGAGTTTCTAGTGTATGACGACTTCATAAGAAAGTTTCACTTTCGATAGGCCTACAGACCTGTACTGTGAATGTGATTGTGCTAAACTTATGCATTCAAATTCGATTATTCATGATGCAGTATGCACTCGGGTGCATTTAATTAACCATAAATAGTGCACCAAGGTAGAATTAAATAATCTGCCTCATGTTATGTCATAAGGTAACATTGTTTGTTCAGAACCGCAATAGCATGAGCCGATGGCAGAGTTTTGCAATAATTGGAGTTGCCCAATGAGTGATTAAAGTTGTTGATTAATACATCAGAAAGATTAAATGAAGGGAGTCCATTTAAGGGTATGGATACAAACTCTCAAGCAGGAATATGAGTGAACTAATGGCTGATTATTGTTTTCTACTAAGTATTCTACGTCTTTCATTTGAGTCAAGAATTCCATACTCCAGTACGCAGAAAATGTTACGTCTTTCATATTTCTCATCAGATTTGGAATTGATTTCATTTGATTGAAGTGACCAAGTCACGAACTCAAACTCTCTAGATTACTCTTCCTTCACACTAAAATGGCCTTAGGGACACCTGGACACCTATACATAAAAGAGGTCGATGCATTATAAACTATAAAAACACCCCCACAACAAATGCAGTGCAGTGGACACCTTAGAAATCCACCTACACGTGGTTGTCTGCTCAGTCAGACAGATTTAAAAGCCAGAACAAATTAATGGGCTGCGAATGCGAAATAGTAAGATGAAACATACTAAATGGGAAAAAGTATACAATTTCGCGTAACCGTGTAACGAGCTTTGAGCTTTTCATGCTTTCATGTGCAAAATTGATTCTGCCGACTAAAGTGCAGGTGCTATTATGATGCAGGTGTTGAACTGCTGAGATGAAATTATGTCCTAATATGTGTAATTTTATTCAACAACAATTTTATGACAAAACGTGGGAGAAGCATGACTTTTTCACGAACCCGAAATATTGGCGAAGACACACCATGCCACAGAACGTCGCATGGAGAATTCAGGGACATCTAAAGTGGAATGTGGATTGCCTTTGCATTACACACGCTTCACTGAAGGAACAATGAATTTAGAAATTACGAATGCATATTGTGTCCATATTTGAAGAGCGAAAGTTAAATCGCAGGAACATAATGAGTCTAACCATTTACGGGAATTTGACATTTGAACTAGAAAGTGATAGAAGGACAAAAAGGTGACAAAGTATCATAAGACCGGGATGAAGTCATTTGAATTGTCTTAACACACTCACTGGTTTCCAATAATTGTATGCTAATTATATTAGCGTAACAATTTGAAATTGCACAACATAAAGTGAATCACAGGACAGTCCATCTGAAGTTCGGTGTTGTCCGATCTTTCTCTGAAACTGAATATTTGAAAACAAATTGGTTTATTGAGTTGTGAGCATGAGATATGGACTTAAATGAGAAAAGTCAGCATGTTAACTGCTTTCGGTTCAGATTATTCAAGTGTTCAGCTCAAGTTTGATAAATTGAGTTCAAATCGCAACGAACTCAAACTCAAACTCGCCTCGAATTCGATGGACATGGAAAAGTCGTCCACCAAAATACACCAGTGTTAGGCGGTTACCAAATACAATCATCTGACAGTGAATTTTCATATAAGGTGTTTATTCTTTAGTTTTCTCGAATCAACGTTCTCTTCTTCACTCTTATGCATAAGACAAAAGAAGAAAGAGCGTGGGATCTCATGTTTCCAGTACACTTAATTCTCACAAGGTAAGTATCCAAGGCGTTGTCCCAATTTATATGCGTTCCTATTGATCCTGATCTTCCGGCCTAGAAGAAGAAGAAATATCTTTAATAAGATCACTGCCTTACAATTAAGGTTGCCTCTCGGCACAGTATACAGCTAAATAATGATTTAAAAAAAAGGCACATCAGTTTCAAATAATAATAATGGGTTATAAATATAAATGTAACGTGTAATTAGTTATGGTAAAGCAGGTGTTGTAGGGGAGTAAAGATGATGTTGTAATATTTGTGATGATCCTTTAAGTGCAGTTAGTACAACTTCTTCTCTTAGTGATGTTGGCAACTTGAATCTTTTGTCTGGAATCTATCCTTTTAAATAAAATACGAAATAATGTATAATACATGACAAAGTCTTTCAAGGCAATTGGTTAAATAATACTAGCTAATGCCGAACAACCACGTGCTATAGCGCTCCACTTATGAATTGAAAAATTAAACAGGACACCTAAGAATTGAGAAATTAAAGATGAAATCTAGCAGGCACGATTCCGTATTGGAGCATACATGTTACGCAATTTTACATTCATTTATTAATAAAGTTTACCATTCAATATGTGACAACCTTTCCGTGTGTCGCTTAGCCTAGACTATATTCGATTTAGATTAGACTACATAAACAATATTTTTGTAGCAGGTACCCTCCGGAATACTTCCCTTGTCAGAAGCCAAAAGTCACAGGAATGGATGAAGAAGGATTGAACTGACTAATAACGCGTGGTCCCAGCCTGTTTTTATGTGGGCAGATTCTACTTAGAATGGACAAGAGACAATAATTCAACCGTTAATACATTCTGCACTACACCACGACTAAGCTAAAAATCATTTCAGATACAGCTTTAAAAAACATCATGACGGCTGACCGCACTCACAATTCACAATTACTCGTATAAGGATGACATTTTTGCGCACCTGGCAGTTGTTCAACAAAATTTGACGTACGTGCTGGCCTTTTAGGACAATCCTTTCTGTGGGATTTGCAAATACTTTGAAAAATACTCAAATGTGCAATTAAAATGCATACATAAAATATTCTGCATTTGCACTCATTCCTGAACAAGAAGTAAGTATATAGTGAGGTGGCAAAGATACAATCATCTTGAAAACTTCCACACCCTCCAAGTAATCCTACATACGTAACGTTAATGTTTTGTGTGGGTGTCCTGTCGAAAGAAATGACTTTTTTGTTCTGGCCTGGTCTGGCGCCGCTAACTGACTTCCACAACCAAACCTGATTTTGGAAGACCACTACTTGTTCGTCACTCAAACTTTTGGACTGGTCGGACGCGGTCAAGTCTGGAAACGATTAGCCCTTATGAAAATTTAATTTGGAACTGTTTTTGTGCAAAAAATTATTTCAAAATATTGCTTCGTGCAAAATTGAATTTATCTCTCTGCCATACTGGCTGCGCTCCAACTACAGATTTTTACATAACAATCATTGTTACAAAAAAAAAGTGCCATACTCCTCTTCTACCTTTTTATTTACCTTTACAATTAGAAACGTAGAGTACTAGACAGGCATTCGCATTCCATTTTCAGGACAATAGAATTTTATATGAACGGAAAGTGAAGGGTTGGGAGCTTCGTTAGCCTTCACGCTCTACTGCGACCTGTTACACCGTGAAAAATCGCATAGTTTGTGTGAAACTGACTTGCTGCTGTGATTGCGATAAAATTGTGGTGCTGAGAAACACTTGGGTGCTCGACTAAGTGATATTAATTAGTTAATAAATCATATTGGATTGGAAGATCAAGAAAATTGATTGGAAATGGTGATCAAAGAAGGTCCCGAGAAAGGGAAGGATTTGCCAAAAGCCGCGGCGGCTGCGGCGAAATCGGTGCCTCAGAAGTCATCAAAATGTGTTTGTGAAATTTGCACTTGCGGGTGAGTTTTTCGCACATTATATTATACAAAATTATGACATTCACCGGTAACTTGTAGTCAAAACCGAGAACACGGGATTTTTGAAGAGAATGGGTCATGTTTCCAATTGATATAGGGAAGGAAGTAATAATGAAAATAATGCATGACGAAATTGTACAACTATGCTTCAGCATACAGACTTCTCGCGGAATTTATTACTATCACTTTGCTACGATTTTGTTTATTTCTGTGTTTATTATCTGATTGCGTGAAGAATGTGCAAATGTTTCGTGTAACATGAACCAGTACAAACTTACTGCGCGCATGATTCTTAAAATTTTATTACCTTTTTTGGGTCGTTATTTTTTCCAATTCTCAAAACAGCATTCGTTCACACATTAGTTTTATTACTTGCAAAATTAATTTTTTACGAATACTGTGTGCAAAAAACCTGTACACGCTTCAAGTGTATGCATGCAGGGGTAAAGATATTCCGGGTAAACCGGTTTCCCTATAGAATGCCCTCATCATTTCTATGTTCTGACAGAATAACAAAGTCCGGTCCAGTAAATTCATTTCGACAATAAAAGTCCTCACGGAAAGGCCGGATGGGTCAGTAATTACGTGAAATAACAGACACATGATGGTATGCATTGAAACCCGGCCTATTGCCGTCGATTACGCAATGCAGTTGAGATGCATAATGAATTCGACCATCAAATCAGCCTAGGGTAGTAAGTAGGGTAGAAAAAAAAGGTATGAGATGCATTTTTTTTTAGGAAATACCGAAGTATGAAGGGTAACATGACGTTCGAAGTGAAAAGACAGCAGCTGAACTAAAAGTTTTCTTTTCTCACGTCAGCCTGTCAGTTAATTTTGAAAGTTGTTTAGAAAATTCTAATTATAAGAATACGTAGCAAGGTGACAGAGATAACGAAATGTTGTGTTTATAATTGATTACCAAAATCTAACACTCAAGTGTTGAGTGGCAGCTAGTGAATAGCTTAATACACAGGTTAGTTGGGATCACACTTTATTGGCAGCTGTAACACTAGTATGCATAGTAAATAAATTTTGATAAGAAGTTTAGAACCGATGAAAGAGATTGGATTAGACTTTAAACCAAAATTATGAAAAAAATAAGAATATTCGAAACAAAATTGGCCACCTTATCAATGGATATTGATCTCACGGGAAAAAATAAGTGAAACTGGATTAATATTTTGCCGCGGAATATGCTACAGAACTTGGTACATATAAACCAAATAAATTTTCAATATAAACAATTCGTGTTGTTAATTAAAAGAAACAAAATTAACGGGAGATGTCTTCAGCACAGTTAAGATTGACATTTATTTTGAGTCTACCCTGCATTAATTATGAGATCACGTATGTACAAATATGGATGTTTAAAAATGGATGATGTTATTGTAACGAACTTCCTGCCTGTGGAATGTTACATCACAAAAAAAATACGTGGGCCGAGGAATAGGTCATTCATATTTCCAAGGGAAAACACTCACGACTACGAGGCAGCATCACGACGCGACCACCTCATATGTCTGGCAAGATTATTAACTGTCATTTTCTTTAACACTGTCGATAATTAAAAGTATGTAAGAATGTTTTTCAGTGCTAACCCGCCCCAATTATACAACTTGACGCCATCAATTTAATAAGTGCAAGCACAGACATTAAACAGGTTCGTCAAGTGCTTCTGTATCCTGTATTGCAACTATTTAACTTGGGAGTCGTTATGGGCGTTCTGAACCTTACCGTACTCGGGCTACGGCTAGGCAGTTCATCTAGAAATACACTGACCGCGAGTCAGAATATGACATTAAAATTCAAAAATTCACGTGCCGACAGTTTAAAATTGATATTTTCAAAACCTATACGACTCCAGCATTTGGCAAATGTGAGGACCAAATCTGTTCGGACGTGATAAAAGTTAGTTCTTTTATTCTACTGTAGTACGTGGAGTAGAAACATTGACCATATTCTGATTGGACAGTACCAAGCCATTGGAGCGGCACCTGATTTGATCTATCCCCGAAAATTGAAATAATTAAATCCAAATTGTATTTGACCGCCATTCATATTTTTAACCAATTATTAAGTTAACAAAATTCCTGTCGTCTTGTAATTAATCCGAAAGCTACATGAGAACAGTTCTCCTTCAACCACACAACGGTATAGTAAATAGAGCGATGTTGCTGACGATCACTCGTTGCCGATTGCGCTTATTACAAATCTCAGCAAATTAATTTACTTTTGTTTTCCTATTACCAAATCATCTGTCAATGTGTACGCGATTGTTAGTGAATAATAATAAGAACCAAATTACCGAATGAATGATAAGGTACAAATATGATTGTGCATTGTAATGCTAAATGATCAGGCCCACAAATATGCGAGAGGGTCGCAATTTAATTTTTAACCCCTCGAGATAATGCACATTTGAAGACGTTCTACTTTCTAAACTGCTGTACATTGAATCATTGTTTATGCTTATGGTGATGTGTTATGTTTATATTCACTTTATCAATTTTTGACTGCACTTAACACAACTTCATAACGTAACATAACATAACACATTAATTTGACATCTCCAACGACGTTAATACATTCGTTAACCACGCAGATGTTTTGTTTCTACTCAGAATGTGTCCTTTTTGAGACGAATCCCGTCACCCCACACATTCTATTAAACCTCAAACAATGAGAAACCTGAAATACTGCAAAGTCTGTTCGGAAAATTCATCGTTTAGCCAAATGGAGTAGATTAATATTGTAAAATTCACACATTCTTAAATGGGCATAAAATTTTAGTCATTGTTTTCACCTTGAATTAATACGACACAGAGAGCAGTGTCACCTAAAAACTTGCCAAATATGGCCTTACCGAGTCAATGGTAAATGAAAATAGTGTGCGTCCTAAAATTTCAATTTAAATTCTAAAATACTAAGATAAATAAACAGGTGCTAAAATCATATATGCAACATCTACGACTTTATGGCTTTTACACTCAGAGACTAAAAGGAAACCTTTATTTAATACTCATACAATTAAAATTACGCCTGCTTACACGTGCATATTGTGTTTCGCTTGACTTTGCTAAATTCCGAGGCTGAGGTTGCACGGACGTTATTTCTTATTTGCTAAAGTCTGTATATTTTCAAATGTATACGCTCGACATAAGTGCGGCTTTACATATACTTTACTTCATACAACAAGAATGACGTAATTTTTTTGTGACATAAGGAGTCCTTGTAAAGTTAAACTTAAGAATGAAGGCTAAGATTTTGTACGGGACAGGTGTATTAGCTATGTAATTAATAATACAACAACTCACGGACAACATATCAGTATTATATACGATTAAGATTTTAGAGATTACAATGTAACATGTATCATCATAATAATATTTTATACATAGCATTGTTTAGTTGCACTGAGAGCATAAATATGATGAATGTATTCTGATGAGAGGACTGGTCTGATTACCCAATGAGCTCGTAGTACTTACTACCGCAATGCAATGTCTTGCATCGCCGCGCTCTAGAAATCGTACCCAGTCATTAGCGTCAATTTTTATATTTTCCAGAATAAAAATGCCACAATGAAAATTAAATAGATACCTCGTCTGTCAGACGGGATCTCAATCTTACTATAAAAAATTAATAAAAAATACTTGAACTGAGATGAGAATCAGTTTAATAATGAAATGTAATGAAAGATTTAAGAGAGAACGGGAGTAACTACCTTGACTTTGGCGTCTATTCTATTGCACGCCTGAGTCAAATTAAATTATCTCTAAACCACATCAATTTATTTTATTGTATAAAGTTAAAGAGGAGTTTGGACACAAAAAAGCTGCAGCTTGCTAGCAAGGTCAGCGGATGAATTATGAGATGTGAACGTGAATGACAAGAATGCAAAATACTACGAATGCAACGATATTCAACAAAACACCCTGATTTCAAACATCCTGTCCTGCGCTGTCCGCAAGAAATTCTAATTTAATTATAGTTCCAAAGTTTCATTTTTAATTGCTTTACTGACTAAATTTTAGTTCAAATAATTACACTCGCTAATAGTGAATCCCCGAACATCTATTATTGGTGTAAGGACGTATTTTTTTGCTTCAATGATATTAATGAGATTATCGCTGGCTGATAGCAAAAGTTATCGCTTTATGAATTTGAACTGAATAGAAATGAAGTCATCGAATCATAATGCAAATAATTCAGCCCCGTAAAACAAAACAATGGGATGTCTGAATTTGAAAGGATGAAGGATCAGAGATTAAGTCATGAACAAGTCTTGTTTGTTATTGCTAATGTAAAATGCAAACTGCAAAACCTCTCATTTGCTAATTTGGTTTATGGAATGGAAGTGACGAGGTCGAGACGAACAAGCGACAAAGGATGTCATTCCAGGAACCCCTGCTGTACTTGTTAATTTATTCTTTAGTCGAGATTAAAAATATGTCTCTTGAATAGTATGACAGACGGCGGATTTTGTTTTTAAATATTGACAAGTGCGAATTTCTAAACAGTTCTAACTTGAAGGGTTAATTTTAAACTGAGAAAGGCGATGTTGAAAAGCAAGGATAATTGAGTGCCAAGGACATACTGTAAAATTTTCATTATTCATTTTTTTCTGTCTACTGTCTTGCAGTCAGTTTATCGTATCAGTTTATCATATTTGTGTCGTTCTGTCAATTTAAATTACTTTATATTATTTACTCCTAACTACCTGTTGACTATGGTTATATTTTTGGTAATGACAAATAAAATGAGATTATTGGTAAAAATAGAAAAAAGTCACGTCATGCAGTTTTTACTCTTAGCTACGACGATCCGTATGAAAACCTTATGCAGAAAGATTGATTGTACATTGCAACGTACTTGCAATGCAATTTATCATTACTTTGACCTTTTCGGGTTAATTTTAGATTTAGTACAATGACGGTGATTGCGAGTAATTGAGCGTCAGGGCCAATCTCTAAAATTTGTATCATTTAATTCATCTTTTGGACTACAGTCTTGCACTCAGTTTATAAAATTGATCGGTATACATATATACTACAATTATGTCCAATTATACATTCCTAAATATCTAACTTGACTAGTTTTATTTTTGATAGTGGCCAATCGAATTGGATTATAATTGAAAGTTCAACCGTCTAGATCTTTAAGTTTATACTAGCGCCCTCATGGAAAAAAATGTTGGACTAGGACAGGCATTCAACTTTTCTCAATACATATTTTCAGACTTAAATTGCAGTTAGTTATGCTGTAAAACACCGATCACAAACCCGGGTTACTATTTAGACTTGACTCCTTCAGACCCGGTTTGTATTCGAGACCGGAATCTATCTCTTCAATAGTAGTCTCGAGACCCGGTTGTTTGTATTCGAGCCCCGGTCACTATTCAGCACCATGCAGGTTTATAACCGGTATTTTACGGTATGTAATATTATTACAACATGCCGACCCTTACTAAACTTTTTTTTTAATGTAGCCAGAAAAATTTACCATGCGCTACACAGAAGATAGAAAACAATCGTGTCAATTACAATGAAACTTCGAACCTTTCAATTCATAGTGAATGCCAATATAAAAGTAACGAAAGCGTATCATTCACCAAACTGCCGTACCTATGCTTTAAATAAAATTGGCTCCAGCCATAACTTATGCTTAGGAGAGCGTTTCATCTATCTCGTCCTCAAATATTCCCAAGCCCAATTTTTGATTACTTAACACTTGAATGGATCATTTCAAACGGAGGATAAACAAAATGAAGTATGACAACGACTTGGCTACTTTGGACGTATTCACGGTATGAAATGTTGACAGATACGTAACCCATTTTTTTATTAAGTTTAGTACAGTTGTTCATTAGAATATCCTTCTCCATTAAAATGCATTTATTAATGGTAAATCTTTCTCTTATGATATTAATCTTAATATTTTGGCAATATGCGGATGGTGTGTGCACTCCATCATTATCGCATATAATAAAGATTATCCTAATCAAGACTTTCTTTCAACGCAAGTTAGTTAACTGAACTCTGATTTAAATTTTTTGCGTCTAATACACTACGGCATCTGCAGGTTAAATAATTTCGTATAGCTATGAGCTCTAATTAGCATTTTCTCACTTTTGACACATTAAAAATTTACACAAAAATTCGAAGCTAGTTCTAAAACCTAAAATAAATTTAACATTTTCTGTCAAAGAAATATGAAAGCCATGTAAGAATGAGGTGCTCTAGTCGCATAGAACAAACATTTTATTTTTATTTTTCGACTTTATTTGAGTTTACCTTTATTGAGGTCAAAAACCTGAAATATACTATGAAGATCTGAAAGAGTTGGTATTCTGAATGTGAAAGCAAACGACCATTATTTCTTTCTTTGAATCGAATTCGTCGTAATACAAATGTGACACTCTTTGTCTTCGTCGAAAGTCAACGCTCTGAATCTGCATGTCTTCAGATGGGAAAATCGCGTGCTTCGCCTATTTTATTTTGTGCCAGAACGCGCTTTACCACTCTAAAAACAATCAATGGTGGTAAATAGAAAAACGAATGAACCTTGCTTCGTTCATCGAACAAAGCAAATTGTAGATTTTTTATTACATTTCTCTTCCTGGTCCCGCTTCAACCGTATTATTGACCTGAAAAATATATTGACCTTCTTATGATTAGATTATACCTAGATTAGTCTGCCCTGGTAATTACACCACATCGACTTCAGTTTCTTTTGAGGCTACCTTTACGTTAGGTCAGATGGTATCAAATTGTAATTACATAGACGAGTGTACAGGAATTCCAGAAGAATATTCGCCACGTAACGTTACTGGCATGACCTTGTGACGAATTGTCGGTTTCACAAAGATTCTAACTTTGCCAGAACGAAGTTCAAATAAAATAAAAATTTATTCTGTTTTCAAAAAGGCCGTGGCCTACAACACAGTCACAGAAATATTTATATGATACAGCAAAAGGAATTTACAGACTAGATACTAGATAGTTTAAATGAAAGTGCTTACTTCTAAAATCAGTTAAAAAAATATTGAACTGATTACGTCCTACTAAATTCTGGAGTATGGAAAAATTTGAATACCTAAACCTATTTTCATGGTCAATAATAGTTTCTGTAAGGCTGATGTGTCGGGTAGTGGGAAATGAAACAAATCGTCTTTCGAAGTGATGCAATTTATCAAATTGTTAAGTTCCAAATTACGGGTTTTCTCCGAATGTGGGGTTTATTTTCAGCATTGCGTAACTCTCGATTTCCGACTTGCGAAAAGTTGTAGTCGATCTTGGAGATTTTAAAATACCAAAACATTCGCTTCAATCTCTGAAATAAATTTCCCAAGTTAAAACAATGATCGTGGCATATCTCGGTTCTAATTTAATCTTTCGATCCAACCCACACCACACCATAGTGTTTGATGTTCCAAAATATTTATTACAAATATTTGACTTGTAATTTTATTTTTCTAGACCCATTTCATTGTGGATGTTAGTTAACTCATTTAAAAATCCACATAAATATTATATGTATCGATATGTCCCATCATACGAGATCTATAACCCCACGAGCAATTTTTTGTGCGACCGCCTACTTGGTATGCCTGACCGACGATCGGCATTTTTGTATTTGGTATTGAATGCATCGAATTACTGCAGGCGTCAGATGACCATATATGGATATGGACAATGACTGGGTTTTTATTTGAATGCAACCTCACCTCAGGCCAAAACCTACACTCTCCGTATACGGAACATATATTGTCCATAATTAATGATAATTTCCAGCTTCATTGTCATTTCTTACGGAATTGCTAGGAAAATCATTAAAAGCCAAAGCCGGCCAAGGTTCGTCAACCCGTCCCCGTGATGAGTTCGTCAATATTTTATACATGTTGCGTTCGATATTGAGACGATCTATTCGATGATGCCAGTCTGCCCTTTCCTTCATTAAAAATTCCCCTAGCGGGATACCGATTTTGATTCGGTAACCTAGCATAGGCAAATTGGCAGGTCTTCCTGTTTCGCAGAAATATACTTACAAGGTGGCGCAAAACAATTTACTCTAGTTTCTCTGCAGTCCGAGTTTTTTTTTTCAGAAAAATACCATTTTGGAGAAAAAATTTGAAATTCGTAGTTTGGCTCGGTGGACAACGATTCCCATAAATCTTTTAGCTAAACCACTTTAACCGACAAAACCTGAACCAACAGATAGAGGTTTAAAATTCTTTCACACCCCACCGTATGTTGAATCGGTAATATTAGTTTATCAGATGAGACGGGGGCTTAGGTTATGAACTACCCTGTGCGTAAGCGGAAGTCTTCTACGTGTAGGAAAATCGGCAATAAGAGTTCAGTACAACTTTTGAGAACCATTTATTTTTCCAGCCAGCCGTTGGTATTCAGATTTCAAAAAAACAATTAGACTCCGGACAGTTCTGAACGGAACATAATTCATATAATCTGTCGACAATTGTTCTTACAATACCGATTCTAATTTGGCATTTTATTCGCTCTATTTCTAGACGTCACAGATGCCCACACAACAATTACAAAACAATTGACCATGTCACAACGGAGATTCTGACCCACGCTGCTGATTGTGCCTCAGGCTCGTCCGAACATCAAGAGCAATTTAAGGCATATCCTCAGGTATGTTATTTGATTTGTGCGTGCAGAAGACTAAACAAATAAAAAACACTTCCAAGTGTGTGCACTTGAATATTTTAGTTGTTCCTCGGTTCTTTAATTCACAGAATATGAACAATACAAATTATAGCTGTTTTTTTAATTTCACACAGACTGAGAGGACAAAGATGAAGAGGGCTCAGACTGCATTACGCACAGAGACAAGAGAGAAAATGGACTTGAGCTCCGCTTACTCAGAAGAATTTTCCGAAAAACACATGGAACAAGAAAAAAGGTTAGATTTTATTTTCATCTTTTGACGTGTTTTTAATTTTGCTGTCATAATTTCAATTTAGTTACGTCACAGTAATCTTCATAATTCCGTTGACCTATGAAAAACTTTGAGTAGAGTCGCACAAAAGCCAGAAATACTTTACACAGATTTTCTGACGAAGTTAGTACGGATAAGTGTTTAAAATCCTCCATTATGTAATAATTAAATGTTTGCATAAAACTGAGGAATAATTACACAAAATCACCCAATTTAGAAATTCATTAAAAACTCTTACATGTCACCCGTGATAAATTACTCTACTTTTGGAATCAACCAATCAAACGGAACAGAATATAATTTAAGTATTTATTAAAAGTGTGTTTCCTTAATTCCGTGCTGTTTTTCGACTTATATTTCTTGACCAGTCACGTACCTTTATATTTATGTCCCTACGCGTAAATAACCATTAACGCAAAGCATAGTGCCAGACAATGAACCCGTCTGTTAAGGAAACGGGAAATGTGTGATGATTGGCAAGAAACTGATTGCAAATGCATAAACTTAGTATTAATGAGTGTGCAATACTTTGCATTGCAGATTTAAACGTGAAGATCATATGCACATGGTCGAAGAAGTCGAAGATGGACTCCAGTCCAGGAGTATGTTGCTCGAAAGTGCCAGTGGAAGTGGGACAGGGTTTGGACAAGTTGGAGATAACTGGAGTGTGACCATGCATGAAGAATACGTTGCCGGTTCCGGCGATAATCGGGTTGAAAATGTAAATATGGCCATGGAATCTGAATCTAGGCAGGACATGTCTTCCTCTTTGTCTTCTTCTCAACGGCAGGAAAATCTATTGAGTGTCCAGTCCACTAAAGAAATTAAGACTTCAGGAGAAAAAAGCTCTCACTTGAAAAGTAGCACCAGTAGTCATTCAGAATCCAAAGAGGAAAGGGCGTCCCAATCTACCTCAGGATATTCAAAATCCATCGAAACTGAGATCACTACTGGTGGGATAAGAAAAATTCTTCGTGGGGGAAAATTAGTAACAGTTGAAGACGTAGGCGCAGATGCAGCCAAACATTTTACACCAGATTCTTCTCATATGACGATTGTGACCTCAGCAGAGTCCCAGTCCCAATCCCAGTCACAGTTCTCCCAGCAGGCGTCGCTAATTGTCGACGGCAAGCAAGTCTACTCGGATGGCAAGCAAATATCAGAGTTTAGTACGGCCAGTGAAAAGCTGGGTTCAGATGGAATTCATACTCGGACCAGTGACTCTGGGCGTGAAGTCCGGAAACTGGGTACAGGAGTCGGTGATAATGGAGCACCCAAAAAAAACCTGAAAGGACCACAAAAAGTAATTCGGGGTGGGAAAATGCAGATAATTCCAGGAGATGTAGGGTGGTATGACGAACAGGAGAGATTAAAGATGAAAGAAAGTTCTACTAGTGACACGATCACTTCCAGTTTGGCTCATGATTCTCTAATCGCAGACATGGGATTAACAAGCCGTTCTACAGAAATCAGTAATTTAGGTCTGGACACATCAGACATTTCGAAGTATTCGAAGGCTGGAAGTCGTTCTGAAGAACATTTCCACGAAAGCCAGCAATCTACGTCGGCCTTCAGTTCATCTTCGGTTTCTGAAACGAAGGGATCCGAACAACACATTACTAGCCAGACAAGTGAGACTATCCGCAAAGTCGAAGGCGGTGATAATGGAGCACCTAAAAAGAAATTGAAAGGACCACAAAAAGTAATTCGGGGTGGGAAAATGCAGGTGATTCCAGGAGACATAGGATGGTATGACGAACAGGAAAGGTTAAAGATGAAGAATAGTTCGACTAGTGAGATGATCAGCTCCGCTTTGGCGCACGATTCCCTAGTTTCGGACATGGGATTAACAAGTCGCACTACAGAAATCAGTAATTTGGGTCCGGACGTATCAGATACTTCAAAATATTCGAGGACTGGAACTAGCTCTGAAGAACATTTCCAGGAAACCCAGCAATCTACTTCGGCGTTCAGCTCATCTTCTTTTGCTGAAACTAAAGGGTCCGAACTACACATTAGAAGTCAGACAAGTGAGACTACCCGCAAAGTCGAAGGCGGTGATAATGGAGCACCGAAAAAGAAACTGAAAGGACCACAAAAAGTAATCCGAGGAGGGAAAATGCAGATAATTCCAGCAGACAAAGGATGGTATGACGAACAAGAAAGGTTAAATATGATGGAAAGTTCGACTACTGAGATGATCAGCTCTACTTTGGCACATGATTCCCTAGTTCCGGACATGGGATTAACAAGCCGCACTACGGAAATCAGTAATTTGGGTCTGGATACATCAGATATTTCAAAATATTCGAAGACTGGAACCCGTTCTGAAGAACATTTCCGGGAAACCCAGCAATCTACGTCGGTGTTAAGCTCATCTTCTTTTGCTGAAACTAAGGGGTCCGAACAACACATCAGTAGTCAGACAAGTGAGTCAATCCACAAAGTCCAAGACGTTCTGGATGGGACAAAATTGGCTGATAAGAAATCCAAAGGTCCGAAAACAGTCATCCGTGGCGGGAAACTCCAAACTGTTCCAGGCGATTCCGAATGGTACGAACAACAGTCGAAATTACACGAACAAACTACCACATCCACCACTGGAGATTTAAAATCAAAAGATCTGAAAAGCAAGGTTCACTTATCAACTGATAAGCAGACGTTAGCTGCTGGGATTAAAACTCCACGTAATGCTACTTACACATCCGAAGCAACCTCTGAAATAACTTCTCAAAGATCTAATTTATCAACCGAGGAGATGAGGACAGAATCCCGGGAACAACATTTCGAAGACGTCAGCCGCATAGCATCAGGATTCACATCTGTGACAGAACGAAGAGGAACGGCTGGACCGAGCAAGAGCACACCATCAAAGGATTTAATTCTGGACAAAGTCAAGCCAACTAGTGGTAAAAAGGATACTCCTGGGAAAAAACCAGCAGGGCCAAGGAAAATCATTCGAGGTGGCAAACTTCAAGATATTCCAGGTGATGCGGACTGGTATAAATTAAAAGAAGAAGAAGATCGTCTGACACGACGGGCGGTAAAGTCCAAGGATTTTGAGTCCAGTTTTACGACTGGACAACAAATTCATGAAAGTGAACAAATCATCCAAGAATCGAGCTCTTCATTGAAGAATCTGGGGCTCATAGATGAAGGAACCATAACCGTCACGAAACGCACTACCGGTAGTCGTAAACAACCAACGCCATCTCAGCCGAAGGAAAGTAGTACGACTATTTCTAAATCGTCCGAAACCGGAAGTACTACTGACCACAGAATATCAGAGAAATCGACACATACAAGTGAAACAGTTTCGATGATAGACCAGTCCGACGTAAATGATGTCTCTACAACTACAACAACTCAAATAATTTCCACTAAAGGACAACCTAAGCAAACTCAAGTCCAAAGTTCTACTGTCGAAACGTGGTCCGGGGGAAAAGTCCATGATTATGGCGATGTTCAAGGCATGACTGTCGTGACTCAATCAAAAACTACAATGGGACAAACCGTTGATCAGAAGGCAGCCCAGAAAACATTGGAAGAGTTAATAACTTCCAAGCAAGTTTATGGAGTTGACATCGAATCTTCCCTCAAGGACTCTAAAGTTAAGGCTATTCATGAGAAGGAAATTTCCAGTGGAACTGTCATCTTTAACCAAGGAGCCATTGAGACGACCGAAAACGTTGTCAAGTCTGTGACTGAAATAAAGACGGCAAGAGTATCTTCATCCTCAACAAAGGAAACCGTCGACATCGATGAAAAAGTTGAGAGTTCAACTACTGCCACGGATAAACAAACATTTCGATTCGAGGATATAACTGGACGCCGTGATGATAGAAGATCCACCAGAACTGATGACACAGTCATAAGCCAAATTGATTTCAAAGATCAGATTGATCATTACTCAACAAACAAAACTGGTCAAATCCTCGTTGAAGATTCTTATGACGTTAAAACCTCATTTGAGAGCAGAGATGCACAGAAGGTCAATACTAGATCTGTTCAGGATGAAAATTATAAGACGACCACCATTTTGGAACAAACCGAGCCGAACTATTTTGTCGGTCCCAGAGTGACTCCAGTCCGGAAAACAGATACTTTAAAAGTCGAAGGAAGCGTTGACTATCAGAGCACTAATCGTAGAGATTATTACGAGAAAACTTCTGATAAAGTCAAAGCAGTCCGTCGAAACACTTACACGAAACAAGAAGGGGAAATGACATTTTCGACGACCTCGAAGAATGATGCTCCTGTAGGAGAAAAGCGTCAACCAATTAAACATCCTTCTAATTTATTCCCAGAAGGTACGAATCGTTGTCTCTTTCTAGCGATTAAAATTTTCCAGTTGAAACAAGATATTAAGTTTGTGTGGTACAAATCAGGAGGCTCTATACACCCGCGAAAAATTTAGGTCAGAGATTAATCAATAACGAATTAAAATTGCACCGTACCCATCCACCTGTCTTTGTCTTTATTGTATTTAATACAAATGTACCGATCAGATCAGGCTTGACAGAAAACTCGTTTAGTCTTTTATAATTATTCAGGCCAGGCAGCTATATAGTAAATGACATTATTCTTTATTTCATCGCTAATGTAAGGTCGAGTCACGTAGTCACATCACAATCACAACAATAATCACACAAGCAAACATCGTTTACGTAAGATTAGACAAACCAGTTTTATTTACAGTCGGTGTTTTTATCTGACGAGAACGGATGAGAAAAATGACTATTTTCGTATACATTGAGCACAATAAATATTCTGAAAATAAATCTTGCAAAGTGACTGAGTGAGCTGGTATGTTAATTAAAAAAATTCCGGTACTATTTCAATATTTAGTAGTCCTTCACCTGAAAACTCTATCAGTAAAATTAAGGAAGCTCGGCCTTGCATGACATGAAAGTTTGGCGCAAGTTTACTTAGTTTTATGAGACCAGTTCCTATTGTGAAGACTTGTAGTTGTGACTCAAATGTGTGCTCAAAGGTCTACCGTACATCTGAGTTATAAATTGTCTTAAAAATGTGTTTAGTTTGTGTTGTTTCCAAAGGAGACAAATAATGAAAGATGGGAAACTGCATGTCCTGTAACGAACTCATTTTTGAAAATTTAAATTGTGCATGGCTTAAAAATGACTTGCATTTTTACAATCGCATGAACAATTTTTCACATTTTGAAAGGAAAAAAGAAAGGTAAATTAGATGCTGGATGATACCTCAGATTTCGGATGCTTACATTGACAATCGTGAAGACAAGCATAACTAGGTGATATATTTCCGACGTTTTCGTAAAGTCTTCCACTGCAGCATGGGCATTACAATAAATTTCATCAGGCTAACGCGAGAAAATAACCATTTAAATATTTTCAGGCGAGTTCTACAAACCAATTAAAGAACCCACTCCAACAAAAGGGGATAGAATGCCAACCAAACGTCCTGAGGATCAGTTGAATTTGCCAACCGATGCATTTTATCAAAAGCCAAAAGAGGAAGCGCCTTTAATAGACCGTAGGAAACCGATTAGACAAGCAGATAATTTAGGGCCCTCCAAGGACAAATTCTATGAAAGACCGGTAGATGATACTGGTCCCGGTCCCGGTGAGAAACGACAGCCGATCCGTCATCCCGAAAATCTGAAACCTGAAGGTAATTTTCTACTTTGGCATTTCTTTAGTCCGGTGACCCCCTGTAGAAAAACAATACTTAAGAAATCCATGATGCATGAGAATTTTAGTAAAATTTCATGTAGTTTTCCAGACAGCAAATAAAAATATTGGTGCCATAAACTATGCTCTGCGTGAGACCGAATTGAGGTTTACTAAAATTGGCCGAACGTTGTATGAGCAGGTGAATTTTACCAGCCTATTAAAGAGGTCACCCCAACCAAAGGGGATAGAATGCCAACAAAGCGGCCAGAGGATCAAATTAGGATGCCTACTGATGAGTTCTATAAACGGCCAAAGGAGGACGCACCAATCGCGGAGCGAAGAACTCCAATTAAACAGGCGGACAATTTGGGACCTTCTCAGGATAAATTCTATGATAGACCGGTAGAGAAAGCTCAGCCGGGTGAGAAAAGACAACCAATTCGGCAACCTGAAAATCTACGTCCAGAGGGTAAAACTCTACACACATACATTTAATAGGTCCAGAGCAAACTCGGGGGCATATTTATTTTTGCGGAGAACTTATACACAACCAACTCATTACCTTTACACAATAATAAAATTCTGATATCTTTAGGCGAGTTTTACAAACCGGTTAAAGAAGCTGCCCCCCTAAAAGGCGACAGAATGCCGACGAAACGGCCAGAGGATCAGATTACAGTATCGACAGATGCTTTCTATCAGCGAACTGTAGAGGACGTTGTCAGCTATGAAAAGAGAACCCCGATTAAACAGGCTGACAACTTGACCCATTCGAAGGACAAATTCTACGAAAAACCAGTAGAAAAAACTGGCCCCGGTGAGAAACGTCAGCCGATTCGACCACAGGAGAATTTGAGACCGGAAGGTATGTCAGCGGTTTATTTCGTAGAGATTGTATCAATATAGTTTACGACGTTAGTATATCACTTTATGTATAGAGCAAAGACATATTTACCGATGATACGTAATTTGCAGGCGACTTTTACCAAAGACCAGTAGAGGATGTCCCAATTTCAGAAAGAAGGACACCCATAAAACAAGTTGACAATTTGACACCATCCAAGGATAAGTTCTACGAAAGACCAGTCGAGACAGTTGGCCCTGTCGACAAAAGACAACCGATTCGACCCCAGGAGAACTTGAGACCGGAAGGTAATTTCGTAATACGAAATGAATTGCGAACTTCAGTTAGTGTTAAGGCCGTACCGAATATAAGGAGAGTAAATACAAATATATTGACTGCGTGGCAGGTGAATTTTACCAACCCATTAAAGAACCGGCTCCACTTAAGGGTGATAGAATGCCGATGAAACGGCCAGAAGATCAAATTACGGTATCGACAGATGCGTTCTATCAGCGAACTGTAGAGGATGTTGTCAGCTATGAAAAGAGAACTCCGATTAAACCAGCTGACAACTTGACGCCTTCGAAGGACAAATTCTACGAAAAACCAGTAGAAAAAACTGGCCCCGGTGAGAAACGTCAACCGATTCGTCATCAAGAAAACCTGAAACCAGAAGGTGAGTAAACACTCCATAAAGACCTGAAAGACTAGTACACTAATGATTTTCCCTTACCTTATGGCTATGCTAACTAAAATTCTCCGAGCACCAAAAACATAATTCCGGCACAGAAAATTAATAAAGGTATATGGTTAATTACTTGTAGGTGACTTTTACCAGCGTCCTGTCGAGGATGTCCCAATTTCAGAAAGAAGAACACCCATAAAACAAGCTGACAATTTGACGCCATCTAAAGATAAATTCTACGAAAGACCTGTGGAGAAAACTGGGCCGGTTGAAAAAAGACAACCAATCCGACATCCTTCCAATTTATTCCCTGAAGGTACCGACTAAATTCAACACAAACTTTATACAACTTTGGCATACATTCGAAACATCAGGTGGTAATTATAAAGATAAAATATTCATTCCTTAAAGGTGACTTTTATCAGCGTCCAGTAGACGCATTCCCAACCGGTGAACGAAGAAGTCCAATCAAACAACACGATAATTTGACCCCATCCAAGGATAAATTTTATGAGAAACCAATCGAAACAGTTGGTCCTGCGGAGAAACGTCAGCCGATTCGACCCCAGGAGAATCTCAGAACCGAAGGTAAATATATCGTTGGATGATAGTAGTCCACCTGTTTGCGGAGTGCTAAGGTGTTAGTTTTAGACATTCTCGTCCTTTTAACTATAACAGTAAAACGTCCAAATATTGCTTATTATTTGTGTAGGGGAGTTTTATCAACCAATTAAAGAGCCGGCTCCACTCAAAGGCGATAGAATGCCGACAAAACGTCCAGAGGATCAAATCACAGTTTCGACAGATGCGTTCTATCAGCGTACCGTAGAGGATGTTATTAGCTATGAGAAAAGAGCTCCAATTAAACAACATGACAATTTAACTCCATCGAAGGACAAATTCTACGAGAGACCG
>JAQGCA010000848.1:0-22207 GCA_034698945.1 Protaphorura quadriocellata
GAGAAATCATCAAGTGTGAGTTGAGTATGTTTTTAGTGACAAGTTGAATATAAATAGTGACACCTTAATTACATGCCTTTGTTAATTAACTTTCTCCAGATCTATTGAAAGCCCTCACATTTTCATTTCTAAAAAATTGGTTCTGCGATGCCTCCGAACTTTTCACTGCAAGGAAGAGGGAATACTATTAACGGAACTTGCCTAATTATGTCTGAATTTTTTGGAGATCCGTAACTCTTGATAAACGGAGTATGTGCTATAAAAGAGAGAGTTTCTAGCTTCCCCACAAAATCATTTGACCCGTTTGATGAGGGATATAATATTACAAGTGTCAAATCTGTATTCTCTTTGCCTTCCGTGAAGTTTTGAGGAGTGAAAACAAGGCTCAAAGTTGACGGGTTGGCTGAGCTTTCTCTGGATCTGGTTGGAGCTTATGGTTTACTTTGCATTGAGTTGAGTTCAATCTTGTTTTAATTTCATTTAGTTTGCATGATCAAACAGACCGAGCGTTCGATTGCTCACCACATTCCTTTTACACGCTCAAAATTTCACTACTGCTATTAGTATACTCTCTCCTATGCCAATGCCATTGACTTGGAGGGTGTCCATGCCTGAACACTTCTTTTATCTATGTTTATTCAGGTGGTAACAAAGCCTCGTCAAATAAATTTGAGAGTCCATGCAGCCAGTTCCCGACACACCAACTGAATTCTCTCGTCTGTATTGCCAACATTGTATTAAATATTGCATTGTGTCTAATTTTAACCGGAGAATTCATTTGTGTAGTTTCACGGAGAAAGCCAATAAAGCTAAATCCGCATGTCGTATCTTTAATGTTTAGCTGTTGGGCTTGACTCATGTAGACCTTGAATTGAGGCGTCCCCTGTAATTACCCTGTTGTGACGTGGCTCATATTAGATTTAATTAATGAAGTCCCAAAGGCCTAAGAAAATTAGAGAGGAATTCAAGTTTTTTTTATTACACCCTCAACCCTCTACTCTTTACCCATTTGGATGAAAGTAAGGAAAGTCTTTTGTGTGTGATCCAAGGCTAGAACAAATAACAAGGAAGGTTTTCTATTTCATACTTGCGTTTATATACACTCGCTTACTTTTACTTCCCTCGTTTTCCTGTCTATCTGTCTGTTTCTGTCCTACTATTACTTTTAGCGTTTAGACTCCGTACTTTTTGGAACTCTTTCTAATTAGCTGTGGAATGACACTCCTGGCTTCACTGAGGTGGAGTCGAGACTCCCGGTATTTCCATTTTCTATTATTGCTATCTCTCTCGCAATATTCCGTTCAGGAAAGGCATCGCCCCATGCACTTTTTTTGTGACTCAGGTTTCCGTCCGTCCTTCGTACTAATTAAATTGACGCACGAACATTTGTCTAAAACACAATTTGGAAACATTTGAGCTGAACGAACGGACGTATTCGTAGAAATTTACACATGCATTTTATTAGTATCCCGTGCTAAAGTGTGGTTGCTGAGTATAGAGGACACGGACACACGGTATGTGGAAGTGGAGCGATCTCATTTGCTCCAAAATTTTATGATCTCGTTGCCCTATTATTGAGTAATTATAACGGGAAATATATGTAGGCAATAAAAGTCCCTGTGTAATATGCTCCGAATATCCTTTCATTTCTGTGGAGAGACAAGTAGTTTGAGGAACTCACTCTCTTAATGAAGACTAGCATTTCGTGGACTGCATTTTAATTCAGTAATAAGTAATAATAATATGGACATTATTCAGCAGTTTCTGTCAAATTTAGTATTTTGGTTGAAAGAAGTTAGACGAGTCATTCAATAATCACCCAGACATGAGCGTATTTCATGATTCCATGAGTACAGGAACTACATTTCATTAACTTTAATTAAATAAGAATATGTTGAGAAAGTTGGATGTGCTGTGCCGCATAAAGTTGAGTTTTGAGGTATGCATAATTTATAAATGAGTTATCGTGAACACGAAAGGTGGGACGACTTTGCAAACTACACATTTTTTGTGCAATGCGGTCATGGCCTTTGAGTCTACAGAATGGGTTAAATATAACGTTGAGTTAGGTTAACACCTTCTAGAACTATAAATATTTTCGATCTGATACCCAATTTTGAAAATGAAAATTTAATAGCCTTAAGAGCAGATAAATCCTTATTGAAATCGTAAGATTAAATAGGCGAATTCTTTTGAATACGCGTGCTAGGATGAAAGGATGCAAGTTGCGAAGTAGAAATATTGAGGAGCTACCCATCGAACTAATTTTTCAAGTGTGCTACTAATCCTGAACATAGAATGAAATCATGTTACTCGTTTGTTCCTCTCATCAACCCCCGCTAAGCTTTGAACTTGGCGTCTGTGGCGTAGCCATTGTTTAAATAAATCCCGTTTCAAAATTAGCAATTAACATTACGTTTTCCCCTTGAAATTCCCATTTTGTCTAACACGAAGAAAGTTTGTGAAAAACATTGATGAGATATCATTACTCAGCATACGCTGTTTTAACACTGAAGATGAATTGGTGGACAGCCAAAGTCATAATCGTGCGATGTTTTAATGAACCGTATAATTTTGTCATTAAGTCTTTATCTCGCAGTCCCATGGAGACTATTACTATAACTAGACTGTGATTACACACGGTTTTTCTTTATACTAAACTCGTGTACACGAGTCACAAATCCCGTTCTTCCTTCAGCATGATGGTTTTTTGTCTTTGTTTATTTACAACTTACATGGGAAGGTGATTGTACAGAGTATATAACTGGACCTGTCAATTAGTTTTTTCCCCTCGTTTGTACAAGGAAACAATTATGGTCCTCGCCCTGCTCGCCTCTCTTTTGACTCTCTCTTAATCCCAATTACGTAATTAGTTAGTTTCTTTTCTAGATTACTTTTAAAGGGCTTGAACGCTGGGTGATAGCAGATACACCCCACGGGTAGTGGGTTTTTATGATCCGACCTACGTTTATTGATATAGGGTAGTATAGTAGAACGACCACTGTCTCTTCTCTTCTCTTTGAAGGGTAGGTTAGGTTTGGACAGGTATACAAATTGTTAAATAGTAAAGTTTAATCATGAGTTGATTTGAGAGTATAATATACTGCATGGAGCGAAAGAGGCAAGGCTATATTTACCAAAGGATTTTTTTTCTAGAAAAGAAACGTCATCGTGATTTCTCCCGGGAGATTCCCAAAATCCCAAGTGCGAGTAGCTTTCATTGGAGTGGGGAAAGCCTCCTGGCGTTTCATTTGAGAATTTTTCATACGTTGTTGAATCTGGAAGACTCGTTCTGCTCAAATTCTCGTCTCTCCTCTCTCACTTACGATAGCCGCCTTTTTCCATTCCACACCTTTTAAGATTTGAGTCGGATCCATGTTCCGACTTACTTGGTGTATACAGTTTTATAGTTCCAACGGAAAGAAAGTAGTATAGTAGTATAGAGGGTGCCTCACAACTTTTACCCCATCACGTTAGAGCTGATCGTGGCATCGACCTGAAAAATGTGATATACTGTTTGTCAAAAATTCTATAAATAACCTTACCCGGTATTCAAATCCAACTCAAGACCCAACGAGTAGAACTTTGTGACGATAAAATAGGAAAGTCAGCTGTATCTCCACGACTAACAGCTCTACGATATGTTTTACTTTCAACTGTCTATTTGGGCTGTACATGGAGGTGGGGTAAAATTTTATGAGGGACCCTGTACTTTGTACTGCTAGTGCAATATATTCGCACTACATACTCAGACTCTTCACGTTGGGCGGCACTTTCTCCTGTTCTCAACGTCTTGTTACCAACCCAGGGCCCTTCACTAAATGCGACTCAGAAGAAAAAAGTAGCTTAAATATTTACCCTCTGTTCGGAATTTATACCACCGCCACGGAAGGAAACATAGTTCTTGTTCGTTCTTGATTTTTTTTACCTTCCTTATTGCTTAAGGGGATGGCGTCTTAGCCCACCAGTAAATTTGAAAGGGTTATGTTTATCCCTTGAGATGACGAAATGGAAAGGAAAGTAGAGAAAGCCATTGTTTGAAAGAATGGACTCTACCATAGAATTTTAATAGTAGAATGGGCTTTCATTTTTAGAAATAAAGGTTTAGTCTTGTACTACTCAAGACTGCCTTTCTTTTTATAGTAGGACTAAATTTTATTAAAATTATAAATCATCTAACAAACGAATGTTTATGTTCGAAGTATGTACATATGTATCACACTTACTTTGGCCTAATACACTATGCAAATTTCATCACATTTAAAATAGCATTATGTTATCGAATAGGCTTTGCTCTTTATGTTATGCAAAGCCAATTTTCTTATATGTATAAGAGAATTGGCTCTCTTCAGTTTTTTGGGGTTGAAATGGTAATCCTAGAAATTTTAATTTCATTCAAAATATCCATACAGACTTTTGCGAGTTAAACAACATCCCGTCTGTCATTGGAAAAGTATCCTTATATTTCAAGATTCGATCTTTATGACCGAACATTTAGCCAATTTGGCCAGCAGGATGTTGTGAGTCGGAAATATAATTCTAGACAAGGTGAATCCAGCTTGTATTTAAAAAAAAAGTGGCTCGGATTTGTTGCCCAACTTCTAATCAAATCCTCGTCTGGCTTTTATTGGAAGTTTTACGGCACACAACCACGCACACACTTGAGAAAGAATGGATGTGAAGAAAATGTTATTTACTATTACAGCTCGCTACATTAACCTCATTGATATGTGCGTAGTTTGGTAGTTGACTGGATGACATTGAAGAAGAATAGAGCCCTGTAACTTGTAGACACGATATGATTGCTCCCTTTTCATTCATTCACTTATGCAGAATAATTCACGAAGGCATGTGTGCATGTGTGTCTCGCTGCCTGGTGGCGATGATATATCCACAGACTTTCACTCTAAGTTTTCCCACAGCACAGCACAGTAAAGTAGTAGACTAGTTTTTTTTTCAAGCGCCCATGGATACTTCTCTTCTTTTTTTTGCTCAAAGCAACCATTCATTCATACAATGATCTTATGACACGAATGGAACGTTGGAAAGATGAAATTCAGCTCCGTCCTCAGGCACTCCGGCCCCGGCTTGAAAGCACTTATTTCAATTTTTATTATCTATTGTAAATGGTGAAAGTAACCCGGGAACGGGGCCGCCCGGGTTAGTACTACTCTTGCATAAATCGTTGAAAAGTGATGAGTTTTGAGGGATATTTTATGCAGAGTGGATGGAATGGGTAGGGAGGGCTAAGTAAGAGTGGTCCAGAAGGATCATACAAAATTTGTTAGATTCCATAAGTCTTGGTCCTTTCTCTTCTTGCAACTCTGTTGCGATTTACGAAGGATAGAGAGCGTGGCGTTTGACTCCCAGAAGAGGAGAAGTGAAAGTGTTGCAGAATCCAAAAACTACTGACTGACAACTCTCAGTACATTCATAGACAAAAGTTGATCGGGGATTTAGGGTTTTTCCTTTCTTTTCGGTTGGAGATTTTGTGTGATGGTTTGAGGAAATTTTATTTAGTTGTACGTGTGTGTGTGTACTCTGTGTCCTGTATGGATGTGTGGAATGTGTTTTATGTTTTATGGGAGAAAGTAAAGGAGGGGGTTGTGTATTTTGGTGATGTGTATGAAATGGGCGTATGTGGGATTGCAAGTCATGATTTGGAAATCCAAAGGCCTAATCGAGTTCCATTGGAAGTGGGAACAATACGAAGTGAATGGGGAACAGGGGGCATCTAAAAAAGAAGCAGATCTCATGGAAAAGGCCCACTCACTCTTTCTCTTCTCATGCTTTTGATTAGCATAATGGGAAAACTTTCGTCTGTGGTGACGGGGCCGCGCACCGGGGCCCTACTACTAGAACTACATCTTGGATAGTGGTTGGTTTAGGTGCAGAGGCTAAAAGAGAACTGTAGTCATCGTCGTGGCCCTCTTCCCTTCCGGTAGAAGTGTCGTAGAAACCCTTTCACCCACGTCTCCTTGGGATGATAGGTGGGGAAAATACCTAAGGTGGATTCATCCATGCATTTGGAGCCAAAATTCCACTGGAGAAATTGTCGTCGTTGTCGTCGTCATAGTAGTAATGCTCTGCCTGTGCTCTGCCCCCGTTGTCCTGTCCTGTCGTCCTCCCCAGCAATTAAAAGGAAAATATTCCTTTCCACACTCCTTCGTTTGCATATTCCCTTCCTTCAATGAGTGGGATTAGCATTCAGAAACTCACCAAATCGTTCATTTGCATCCTGCATCTATATTTGGCAGCAATTTCATTTTCTGGTAAGTTTGGTTCAGCTAGACCTCATTCTCTCTACGAGTATGTTGCTCTATCTACACATGGAACTAAATACGACAATGATGTAAAATAGTTTCTCTCTATGGGATTTTCCTTCCCTCCAGTCCCCACAGTATTGACTTTCACCAAACTTTGTACTACACGACAATCTAGTAGTAAAATACTTTACTGGGAAGACTATATGTACTGTGATGACCAAAACTGAGAGTGACTGTGTGGTCAGAAATGCATGGACATGTTGACATCACCTGGGACAACGCCGCGCCGTGTATTGTCTACATTTTAGCTACTCATTCCATTTTCCCCGGACACACGACAATGGATAATTTGTGCTAAGTTCCGCTTGGCTGTCTTGTTGAGTTGATCTGGGCAGGGATGGTCTTTTATTTTATGAAGTTAGTGAAAATAATAGATGGACGGGATTTGAGAGGGAAGGAAGAAATGAATGGAGGTAAGATGGGAGAGAAAATAAGACGCCATCATGTGGAAACACTAAAGGAATCCACGGGGTGTATTCGTTTATTGAAAAAATATTTCTTTTCCTCGACCTCTGCGTTTCGTTTTCACAGTTGATTTGATATCGAAGATAAGCATTTTTTTTAATAAATATTACCTTGCCATAGGAGTGGCAGGAGGAGAGTAAGTGGAGGCGGAAGCCTTGTAGTAACCTTCTATATTATTTTTTTATTCCTCAAAGCCAATATAGAACTTTGAATCAATTTCTGTATTCAAATCGATGTTAAAATATCGTTGGTTGAAGTTAAGAAAGAAGAAAGAAGGTCTCTTCCCCTATTATCGTGACAAAGGTAACCGAGTCAATTGAGTCCTACATTATGCAGGATCTTGAAGCCTCTTTTTCCTGTCATCTTACAGGGGAACGGAGAAGAAGACACGGGGGCAGAGTAAAACTACCACTGCACCGCACAGCACTGCACTTGCCTCACTGCTCCTTTTTCCCTTTTCCATGAATAAAATTATGTTGAAGCTTCTGCCGGTGGTTGGCAGCAACGTAACCCTAAAGAGAAAACTTGTGCTTGCTCGTATGCCCTCTTCTCCTCCGTTTCTATTTCCAATTTCCCATTCATGACATTCTCTGACTTGCTTTTACTACTCTTGCTAATTTTTTTCGTTTGTTTTGCTACGTAGTTCCATTTCTACTTTTAGTTCTTCTTTGAATTTTTCTTTCTCGTACTCTCTTTTTGGTGGTAGCGGTTTAAGTTCATTTCTTTATCTTATACCGTATCCTACCTTGTTTTAACTCTCGACGTTTGAACCTGAGTAAACACTTGTTATATGTGGACCGGTTGGGCCCAGCTCCGTTACCTTTCTCTTTCATAGTGAGATCAGAAGTTAACTTTGGCATGGAAATGAGAGGATGGGTTTAAAAGATAGAAGTAGTAGTAGTCGTAGGTTGTCTGCTCAGGATAACACTCAGTTGACAAATACATTTAGCTTAACCTCCACTCCTCTCCTCAATTTATTGTTCGGTTATGGGGCACACTTTATCATTTTAATTTCATTAGTGGAAAGACCTGCGTGTGGAATTCAGGCTTTAGATTCTTCTGTAGATCTCATGAAGTAGCTAGAATAGACCGAGACACTACATAACATCTGGCGAACTTACAGCAGCATATTATTACTTTTGTGACTTCGTTACTTATAACTTTAGTATAAGATGGTCTGGTCGAAATTATATTCATTTCTTGTGGATGGAAAGATTCCTGGGAAATCTTTCTCGAGTTAACTTAATACAATTACATACCATTTAGTCGGTACGTTGTAGAAGGTGGCACATACAACATTACTACTATACCATGGTGAAGGTTCAATCCTTCGGGCTCGGAGCAGATAATAGATGTTTTCTGTACTGAAAAATATTCTTCTTTTCAGGTGTGCATTCCCTAGCCCAAATTGAAATCAATCCAACATACGAAAATATGTACACGTTGAGGATGTTGTGAACCTTTGCGTCGAATGTTGTTAATTGATGGATGAATTTCTTATTACCTGCCGTTGTTTATACTGTGATTTACGTAGAACGTGGCTTCTGGTTTTTTGTTTTAATTGAAAAAATGTCATACTCTCAACCAGTATTTAGATTAAAATTGAGATTGAAGAGTGTAAATGTCTTTTTTGCCTAGGACGAGCAGTAAAAGACCACACGAATTGTAAAGGGGAAACAATCTCATTCACGTCTACAAATAAACATATAATGCGCCATAGCTGAATTGGTGACAGGATTCATTTCTTGCTCATATAACGAAACTCGTCTTGTTTCGACTCACTTGGAAGCACAAATTTTGATTTATTGACAAACATATTTGAGTTACGATCTGAGAATGTTCTTGTAAATCCGACTGAACCGCATATAAAAATTGAAGTATGTTCATATTTGACTTTACGGATTGCTGTACCATTTTCTTTGAATTCGATCTCAACAATGAACTTATTTGACATAAATAGTATTAGGTGAGTGAACTTGACAGAATTTTAGTCGAGTAGTTTCGTTTGATACAGTTGCAGAGTCGTATAGGACGTGGATGGGATTCAAATTCTTTACTCTGTACGAATGATATATACTTTGGAGTTATCCGTGAGACGGGTAGAAGGAGAACGTAGTTTTGGTCTTGGGCTCACCTATATAGAAGGAAAAAAATAGATTCGAATGTCTCAAGTAAGGAAAAGCCTGACGAAATGAGGTGTCGGAAGGATTTGTCTAAGTCGACTATCCCCATAACTTGACACGATCGAAATCCGATACAAGTCAGACTCCCATGCAAAAAGTTCTCCACTTTGTTCACTCCAAATCGAAATTAGACCATTTCTACTCCAGGCCATTTCGCCCACTCTTCGACCAATTTTCTTATTCTGGTAAGGTCTCTCATTCCATTTCAGTTCCTCTTGAACTCAGATTTTCTGTGCCACGGACCCTACATAGATTTTCTTTTTTTAATCGTTAGCTTTGTTTTTTTACAATAAGATTATCACAGTTTTAGTGCCATTATCTTTGTTCTAAGAATGTACGGTATATGTGCTGTATATCGTATTCTTTCAGAATGTCTATTTTAAATTTGGTTTTATAGAAGTTTTGCATCTATCACGTTCATAACTCACGCGTGCCTTATCACGTCGCCAGTTAAGTGAGACTATGTAGGTCTTTTCAGTTGGACCGGTGAAACACGAACCTAAACACTTGTTAAAATGGTTTCTGTTCATTGTTGAGTATTGTATGTAAGAGAGAAAATGTTAACCATTTGACTATGCGAGGAAAATAATTAACGCCTATGGAATTTATTAATGGGATGATCAGTTGAGCTGTCAAAAGAGTTACATTCATTTATTCACGGAAAAGGGCAGAGTCATCCTGACTCTCTACATTGAAATCTAACAAACCTTTGGTGTATTTTTTTCATTCTCTTTCATAAGGAAATTAGGAATCAGAGCTTTGCGTTGACATCTCATAAAATTGATGAGGGTTCAAGAAAACGTGCCTTGTAAAAAGTTAATGTGACCCAAACAAAAGGAACTGAGATAATTATGAGATTGTCGCCTGATCTTTTTCACGAGTAATTAGGCTCGCCCGTGCTCCACTTTGTTTTAATGATGTAAAATAATCTTTTGTTTATCGAAATATCACACTTGGGTCTTCTCTCTTCTCTTCTCTGCTCTTTTGTACTTCCTTTCCTTTTTCCTTCTCTGAGTTTTCCTTCCATTCACTCCCTCATATCCCTATCCCATTACTTTTCTAACTACTCAAATCTATTTCTTCCCTCTTTTCTCTCTAATCTTTCTTCCCTCATTTCGTCTTCAAAAACTCCAACTCTCAGCCACACTTTCTACCATCCACGTCGATGTATGAACGCACGCCTATTTCCTTCAGCCCTAACGCGATTCTTTGTAGTTCCCTCATATCAACTTACCCGCTTCTTAATTTCCTCTATTTATGAAAGGATGTTGAAACTAGATGAGGTTCATTAGAACTTGAAACTATTCCCCCGAACTGAAGGAAGTGTTAGGATAGTGACTGAGATTCCAAAAATGTACAAGTGGACTACATATGGTTATGCGTGTCATTTAGAAGGTTCCAAATACGCAGTACATGTCATTAGCCACTCAGTTGGTAGCATAGTGGTAAGGACAGGTCTTTGCTCTGCAAAGGTTGTGGTTCAATACCTGAAGCGAAGACTGTGCGGTAGAAATTTTCCCATGGCCTTGTTATGGCCAACTTTTCCTTTCTGCTTACTGGTTAGGAGAAATAGAAACCGTTCCAGGTGCCTCCGCTTAACTATATGACATACGGGATGGATTTGACAGACTAAAGGATGAACGTACTTCTCACCTTTCCGAGTAAGGTTTTGGGTGCCTATCCTAGGCTAAAATCCATTCTCTCAAACATACATGATGTGTTTGACTATACATGCATTAGCGGAGAATGCCAATTAATTGGTGTATTTTAATGAATATTTGGGACCCCGTGTATGGATTGCCAATTTTGCACGATTATTATTCTGAGGGTTAGAGAAAAAGGGAAGATAGGGACGGGTTTGTCTGGATGGGTTGTGGCGCAGATGGAGTGGTTGTGGGCGGATTATCTCTCTCATGAAATAGACACTGCGGAGAAAGTAAAGTGGCAGGCGAAGAGTAAAGGGGAAAGAAAAAGCATGGGGTTTTCGGGGCCAAAAAGGAAAATACGGACTGACTGTACTGTACTGGAATGTACTGGAATGTACTGGGGAGTTTGGAATGAGGAAAGGAGGGTTCGTGTGTGTAGCTGGGACTCAGTCGTCGTCACAGCACATGGATTTTTACATGGAACAGAGTGTCCCTTGGGACTGTGACACAGACTGGACCATTTGAAATCTACTTAAAATCTAAAAGCATGGGCAAAAAAAAAGAAGAGTTAGTTATACGGGGAAAAGACTCGTACTGGTACGGGGGAGAGGAAGTACTTGAAACAGATATGGAGAGAACACATCACGGCACTCAAACTCAGCTTCCTATGTGCCCTAGCCAAGGAAGTGAGGGAGGAAGTCGACGCAATCCATAGAAATGGCAAAACCATTAAAAATTTACAATGGCATCGTCTTACGACACAGGGATCTAATATTATATACTCTCTTTCCTACTACCCTTTTAAAGGAACGAGTGAATGAGTGTTGGAAGGCAAGACACTCTATCAAAAATTATAACATGTCCCTTGACCATTCGGATTGGATCAAACTCTGACTTGCTTCAATGGCACGTGGACTGGACTCTATATCATCTTAGTTGTCACAATTCAAGGTAGAAATGAGTCAGGGTAAAATGGCTACTGAGTTCAACAGATAAGGATAAGTCTGAGTCATTTCATTAATTAATCACAATTGAAGTTGGACAAGGAAAGGTGTGATCAGCTTACAGAATTGACTAGCAAGCCGAATTGCCAATTACATAGCAAACCATAATGGGATTCTACGGTCCATGTAGACCAGAACTGGAAGCCCTATTTTACAAAACTTTCTCCTGGTTAAAAGCGAACAGTTAAAGTCATAGATGTCACTACCTCATAGGCATATTGCTACATATCGTATTTATTCTTGTACAAGCCCGGGCTTCTATTCATTCAAGGAGGTCCAGATTTTGAAGGCTTTCACCGCTTTCTTTATTTGGATATATGGAGTAAGCTGGAGAATGACCCGGTTTATATTAGAGTACCGGCTAATATTAGAGCTCGGCTACTAGTATTTATAATATTACGTCTGGTAGTATTGTATTAAGTAAATGTATGTTGAGCGGAGATGGACACCCACGTACTTTATTTACTTTGAAAGAGAGATTTTGTGCCGAGTCTTCAGGTGTAAACGATCTGTTCTTTGATTCTCAAGTTCATAGGGGAGCTAAAGACACGTTGTAGTATGTATATTACATCTTCCTTGTCATGTCTCTGATTAATACTTCATTTCAATTTTCACCCTCTCTGTGTTCATAAGAACATGGTATAACAATGTTACACTATGATCCAATTATACGAACGTGTATTTTGGTGTAAAATCTTGTATGGTTAAGAAGTGTAGGTTAAACTAGTTACATCATGATAAAAGGGTGTCTCTGTGAAAAAGGTTTCTCGAAGGACTCTTGTATTAGACTTCTTTATTGAGGGGTTCAGCTTTGTATTATTTTAGAATTTTGAACTTTGTATTTGCAATTAAGATAAAAGAAGGACTAGGGTGTTGAAAATAAGGTAGAAATATGGATGTCAAATAATTTTGAATGACCCTACTTACTACATCTCCTAACAATATTTTGACGGCTTTTCTGGGGTTACTGGTAAGGCTCCCACCTGATGAACAGAATATTAGATTTGTGCTTATAATATGAAGCTAGATGGGATTGAGTATGAGTCTTGGTTCTACTCCAACAGTCAAGTCACTAGGGGAGAAATCTGAAGGAAAAGAGTTTGCACGCTGCGTTTTCACTAGTCTACCTCCATTCCCATTCTATGTTATAGAGACTCGAGTGACAATTTTCTCTGTGAGAAAAGCTAGTGAATAGTCACAAGATTTATCATCTCCGTCTGCTCCTTCTCCCAGCTTCTCTACATGGGGTGTTGGTAATAAATACCCCAAGTTGCTGCTCAGCACTCCAGTCTTTACCTTCTACCTGTCACGTTATATTATGCATTCTTCGGTTTAGGGAACCAAGGAATTTTGTATGATTCCCATGAATTTTCCGACACCATTGTCAAAATCCTTCTCTGACTCTTCATGTGTCGTTCAAAACCTTTGTCTGCAAACCAATGTTTTGTATAATGACATTCTATACTACTCATTCCAGTCACACCTTGTTGAATCGATTGACTCTCAAAAAAATGTGAGTGAGATCAGAATCTAGCCAAATCGTCTCTTGGGCAAGCTTCTTTCCAGAATTTAATGTGATGTGGAGTTGCAATCCTAAACAGAAGTGTTGGCTTTTTGCCATCCGGCCAGATTACATATTTTAGGAGAAATTGCAAAGTACTTGCGCATACGCTTTTACCATATAGTTTTCTACGCTTCGTCCATACATAACACCTGTAAACACAAAACACACAACGAGTCGTAGTATAGGACTTATTCATTCTACACGAGTTTCCTCACAAATCTTTATAATTTAATTAAAAATTCATTACAAATTCCAAACGGGAAGCATCATTACAAAAGTCATAAAAAATAATGATGCGAGTTTTGACGATGGGGCGTCCACTAGCTTATGAAGTCATAAAGAAAGTAAAAATGGCTATTAGCACACGTCTTGACGCTCCAAGAGATGAGAGACAAGTATTATTGAAGAAGAATAATGAAGTCTAACATTGACATTTATCACTCATTTAATCTTCTTACTTAATTGAAAATTTCGTTGATTAAGTAGTGGGTAATTTCTTTAAGTAAGTAATACATAGACTCTTGTCACCAAAGTTGACGTAATGAATACAAATTAGTCAGTCCTTCTCTTTCTCCCCGCCCTGTCTCCTCTCCTCTCGAACGTGTCTAACTCAACAACTCTCGTTCTGGACGCCTAGAACCTAGCCTTCCAAGACTTGAGTGAATTGTGCCCAATTTGACTACAGTCTTTTCCATAGAGTCTTGATATAATTTAGACCAAGTAGTCCTAGTACGAACTGCGAACCGAAGTTGGCTGCCTTGCCTCTTCATCTCTTTTGTGGACCATTTACAAGTGAACAGGCGAATTAACTCTTGCTTTCTCCCTATCCTGTCTTCTCTGTCTATGTACATATGTATGTATGTGTACAAGTATGATTTAGACCGAATTATTAGAATGGAAGAGTTGCATACGGCGGTTGGTAAAGTTATGATTAGTATGATAAATTTGTGTCCCTATATACTACAACTAGTATGACTAGCCCCTTAAAGGATTTTCATTTACATCTGATGTATGTGTTGTTAGGATGAAACGGCGGAAGGAAGGAAGGAAAGGTTAGGTTGGGTTGGTTTTGGTTGCGTGTACAATTTGGACAAGTCACGGAGGGATATTAGGAGGAAAGAAGGTATAGAAGGAAGGAAGGAAGTGGGGAAGGTACAGGTAAATAATGGAGAAGAGTAATGTGTGAAAGGAAGATGAAAGGTGAGGGAAAGTAAGGGAAAGGTAAAGTAGAAGGGCCAAATCCTAAAAAAGGAATGGAATGGGAAGAAATAGGATGAAAGACCCGGGTAACTTAGGTAGTGGAGTAGAGCCGGGTAGGCAGGCTGGCAAATGTTTTAAGTACATAAATGTGAAATGGGGTTAGACAGACAGACAGAGGGAGACTACCCGGGTTGGTTCCTTGGTGGAGAGTGAATGGAATGTTGTGAATGTGCTCGTTGAAAATGTGTGCTGTGCTGTGCGTGCATTGAGTCCCTTCACATTACATTATCTTCTTTTTGTATACTCAACTGTATTCTTCTACTTCTTTTTCTTTTCTTTTTTTCCCTTTTTTTTCCGTTTTTTTCTTGGCGACGGACGACAATGAGGCGAGATAACTTAGAAAGCTCATCCAAAGCGTGCTGTGTTGTGCTGCTGCTGTATGTTTGTCTGGTGCATTTGCAGTGGCGTAACTGACTGTATGTATTGCATGGATATTATGCACCAGACGATGACTAGAGTAAGTAAGTCGAGATCTATCCATGGATGGGGCTCAAGTACTGCTGTGAATGTATATGCGTGTGCCTGATTCGTTTTACTTGGATGGAGAGAAAGTTATGTATTTCTTATGCAAATGGCAGAAACGAGTCGTTAAGCTTCATAAAAATTAATTTTTTGTGCCCGCTTCCGTTCTCCACTCAATTTCTTGTAATATAGAGGAGTAGAGTTGCTCCCGTTACTCCTACTGCTTTCTCGTGGCTCTTGAGGAACCGAAAGCAGTGCCAGGAAGAAAAGATATGTTTTTGGGAAAAAAGGAAGGAAGAGAACGGGGGTGGAGTGAAAGTTCGGGTAGACATACAAAGTCTAAGTCATCTGAATGTGTGTATGTCTTGGAGTATGGCCTTATAGCATAAAAATTACACGGCATTCCAGTTTGATCCAACGAAGCCGTTTGTTTTCACGATTGAATGCATCATCCGCCTTTCCTTCCTCGTCTTTTTCTTTCCCTCCTGCTCCTCTTCACAATGAATGACTTATCTACATTCCTAGATTACACACACAAACCGATTTCAATGTACTACGACGACTACGAATGTAGTTTGAAAACCCGCTTTCTCTTCAGTCAGTCTGTCTGTTCCTTATTTCGTTGTAAGTTTGGATTTTCCGTCTTCTTCTTCACATTTCTCTTCAAGACCCGCCGTTTCTTTCCTGTAATTAATGCGGATATGGAATCCCCCGGATATACGGAGGATTGTGAGAGAAGGCGGAGAAGGCTGAGAGAGCCTTCACCCTTTTAGTCAATCTCATTTGTAAAGCAAGATTCTTTTGAAGAGGAGGAGGAGGATCAGAGAACTGGCTCTGTGTCTGTACACTACGGGATTTGTAGTCTGGACGGTTTACGTATTCGGTTTTAATTTCACTATGTTCCAGTTCCGCTTTGTCCGATCAATTTCCGTAACTATCTTTTTTATACATATCCACGAAGTCTATGGGACCCAGAAGCTGATTACGGGTGTCGGATTTATTATATTTCAGGATTGTACTCAAAGCAGGTCTTGAATAGTAACCTTGGGTGTCAAATAGTACCCGGGAACTCAGTAGGGCAAGTGGACTTTAAATACATGTAGTGTCGAAGTTTCATCTCTTGGAATTAGTTGCCGTAAACATTAATTTGAGGTTTTGCACTGGTGGGACTGGTGACAAAAGGCAGAATTATCAACAAATTTGGGTTTACAGTCCGGTATCCTTAACGGTGCATTTGCAACTCAGATTCAATCGAGCTGGCGGGAAATGGTGTCATTCGGGATTGAAAACATTTTGTTATTCAATCTAGGGAAGGTAGCACGACTCAGTGTAGCGAACGTCAGGTATACTTATCTGTTCCCGGGTTCACTTCCGTGTAGGGCAGGGTGTCATGTTCGGTACTTGGGCCTCATGGTTTGTATTTCCACGGTCTTTTTTATAACAAAAGATATTGGATATCAATTTTTGTAGTCATGCTACTGCTTAAAACATATGATATTTTAATTCAACGGGAAAATCCATCGGAGCATAGCAGATTGCAACTGAACTTGACTTATAGCGTGGTAATACGAAATTGAGTTTGAACGAACAGGTTGAAACTTTATGGTCACTTGACGACTCAATATATTGAAGCAAAATGTCGGAAAGTTAATTTTACAGTTATCGTGTGCACACAGATGGAATTGCTTCACACATTCTAGGAATTACTTCCAGTGAAGCGATAGTTAAATTACACACTTTGTATAAGCTGAAGAATGCAAAGAATTTAGGAACGTGGATAACGCTTTTCGGCCGGACAGAAATGGATTAGGAGTCAAAATTTGGGACAATTCAACGATAGGCGTTTTTGGAATTCCTTGGGAATTGTTTCCATTTGTGGTTTTTTGTGAGTGAGTGAGTGAGTGGTGTGGAGGATGAGAAAAGTTGAAGGTTGGAGAAAATGAATTAAAAGTGGAGAGAGGGGTTTATAAAAATTCAATTTTGTGAGTGGTAGATATTGTCTTGGAATGTGTCTTGTGAGGTCTCTTGAGTTTGAGTGAGTTGTGAAATAACGTTCACCTCATCCCTAGACCTGGATGTATTGTATTTGTTAGGAGAGATGGAACTCGCGTCAAGTTAGGTATAGAAGAAGATGGGAGAGAAGGAAAAACTTTCTCTGGTAGGAATAAAAACCAAAAATTAAGAATGATGACCCCACTTTGACTTCCGAAAGGAAAGTTACTGAAGTACTTTCTCTTGTTGGTTTACTTTTTTTTGTGCGTGGATTCAAGCACTGAGCCTATTATTTCTCTATGTTGGGAAAGAAGTAGTCGTCCTAGTCGTAGTAAGGAGTCCGGGAGTGAAACCTTCAAATGTCACTCTGTCTCTTCACGTCTTCCTTTTCTCGCTCACCCAAAATTCAATGCAATCCGATGTAGTTTTCTAGCTCGGGCCCACATTCAACTCACAGTGTTTGATGCATGACTTTTCATCCTTTCTCCACGGTTGTTCCTACCCTCTAGTCCTCAACTCATCTTCTAACAGGAAATGGACTTCCAACTGGAACCCTACTTATCTTTAACTCGTTTTCTATGAGGAAGAGAGACCTAACCTTAAGTTCAATTCACCCTCAAGTAATCTTAAAAAACTAGTAAGTAGTAAAGTATTGGACGGTCCACGGCACTGTCACGAGATGCACTTGATTGTTTGTGGGATGTTTAAAAAAATGTCGGTGGTTATCCTGCCATAGAATTTCTAGATCGGCTCCGGAGCTCTATTTTATTCCTTGAATTCTGAACTTAAGTTGCATTCTTTCTTTTAGAAATAGACAACAAGGCGCACTCAAGAACTTGTTATACCTGAATTGTGTCCTTGCAGGAATAAACACCCAGTGCTTTTTCTTGTCACTAGAAATCAAAATTTGGTCCGAATATTATTTAAAATCTGGCATTTTAACCTTAGAAATGTTAGTATTGTAATAACCTTTCTGAAAATATGGTAGTAGAAAGTATTGGACGTTACGACCTACTGCGACTGCACTGTTACAATGTTGACTTGATTTTATCAATATTTCCACATTATGTCACAGGTCTATAGAAAAACTTTTAGAATTGCCCGAAAGTTGTAGCACGTCTCTTGGAATCAAAATTTGGCAAAATCAGTACTCCAAACCAGCCTTTCGGCCTGCTTTCTCCGTTGATCTTTTAGTGGAAAAAGTTCCGGGCTTAACAAGTTTGTACGGATATGTCGTCTATGCTGCCTTTTTGTGTTAGGCGTTGGATCCCTCTGGATGATAGGGTTAATCTCGACTGGAGTTGCCCTACTTTCATTCGTTCAGAATCTAGTATCAGAATTAACCGGGTTTTTGACCATACCTTCCAGTGAATGTCACTTGTTGAAAGTTTTGTTTATTAATATCCGACTCCAAATATTTCTTTATTTAACCATTAACTGAGTACACATTTTCTCTGGGAAGTATAATTTGAATTAAAATCCTTTAACCTTTTAGTGGTAGATCTATGTCTATGACGTTGTGTTGTTGTATTTAAGTTAATAATGTAAACCCCCACAGGGAAAGCTTACTCAAGGCTGTGGTGAATTTTTCTTGGTCCTGAGAGTTGTTTTACTTGTTTGCTTACTAGTTGAACTAGTTAAGTGAAGTTGGGAACCACAGTGGTAAATAAGGACTTAAAGTGAACAAGGTTTACTTTATATAATATTTCCAGATTTTCGTCTCTTCTTGAGAGAGTCGTGTGTTTACTCCTGAATATTAAGCACACTATTATACATTGCGTTTAATAAACTCATCTTGTCTTTCATTTGCTGGGGGACTAGAGATTACAACCGGAGATTTGCTACTTGCTCTGCCTCAGTCTTCTTCTCTGTTGTATGTGTAGGAAAGATTAAGTCTTTGTTCTGCATGAGTGTTTCTGGTGAGAGATGAAGGGGCTGGCTTGGTTTGGCTTGGCTAAGACTAGTCGTGCCGTGGTTTCATGTTTTTCGTTGAAAGAAATGAGGACAGAATTTTCGAGGGAGGGAAAGTCATGTAACGTGAGTTAGCTGAGTCAAGGTAGCAGAAGCAGAGGTTTGTTTCCTTCAGGGCTTGTTGTCAAGAGTTGTGAAATTAAAGGGTCGGTTAAAATGTTCCAGGAGCTAGGACTAGGGGAATGAATGCTCCTGGTTCGTTGGCTCCTCAATTTTCCCTCTCTCTGAATGCTAAGGAAAAGCGAGATTGGAATTTTTGTCCAAGTTCTCTCTCTTTCTCTGAGAACTAGGGAGCAAATTAGAGAAAACAAGGGCCTGGCCTGGGTGATTGCCGCCAGGTGAATGTTGTGGAAAGAATTTCTGGCATTTAATTACCAGCATTAAAAACAAACATTCCATTGCAAAAGAGCTCGGTCGGTCTGTTCTGTTTCACCCTTGCTTTGCTCTCCTTTCTCAGTTTTCATCGTAGCAGTGAATGGAAATCTACTGCATACTCGCACAACTACAAGTCCAAGTACCAACTATCCTATACCGAGTCAACTTTCGTATCTGGAATGGAATGGAGTACAAGAGTAGAAATGTTCCTACGTAGTCAAGTCCAACCCATACTACTACTGAAGTGGTTTATCTCATCTCACAAAATGCAATCTTTTGTGTTGTGAAAATACTTGGCTTGACTTTGACTCTCCTCTCCTCTTCTCCTTGGCTCTCACTCTGACGGTATTTTCTCTGCACATTTGTTGTTGTTGTTCACTGAGACAAGACTGCCAGACTAAGCCAGGTAAATATCCTGAGTGTCATTTCTTCCACATTAATCGCTCTTTTGCTCCACTAACTCCTGTGAACGGAGTTTCCTTCCTTCCTTCCTTCGGTTAAATAATGATTGTTGTTAATTATGGATGCGGATATATTTAACTGCTTGTTGGGTTGCGGAAAAAAGGTTTTTGTCTTGTTTGTGTTTCATTGTGTTACATAATGGTATTTGCTTACTCCTTTATTGTAAGGATTTGATCCCATCCGGCAGACAATGTACAATGGCAGAAGTTTTTCTCTCGACTGCTAAGGGTACTTTCCGTAAGGCGAATGGAAAGCTAACTCATTCTCTGCGAAACAGACGAGGATGTTTTAACGTAGGTTTTGGTCTGTGGGTCCTGTATGAGTAAAGCAAAACTTTTAGTAAAGGTATCAGTTTCTAACAGTTCGCGGTGGTCCCCAATAATGCTTGGGACGCAACTACTTTCTCCATTATTCAATTGGGGAAAGCAAGCCAGCAACCAAAGATTGTCGATTTAGAATACAACTCGCGGCAATTTCTGGATTTACAGACGGACCCATGACTACATTGGGATTTTAAGGGTATGACTGAAAGATGAGTTCCACTGACTGATTGAGTGGGAACGAAACAGAGTGATGTGAAATGTAGGAAGGCATAGGGAAGGAAGGAAGAAGTCAGGAGTCAGAAGTCCATGGAAAGAAGTATAAAAAGGAGAGCCGAAAAAAAATAGCGGAAAGAAAAAAAGTGGAAGAAATGTATTCAACATATTCCTAAAGGAAGGGTGGAGTCAAGAGTCCCCACCAAACTACTACACATTTATGCAGCAGTGACTCGGTCTACTTTAGTGGAAATGGGTGAGCGTTTTTGCTAGCTGTTGTGTCTTCATTTTATATGACTGTAACATTTGGAACATGGTCTTGAATATAGAAGAGGATCTTATCTCTCCAACATGGTGTCTTATTTTCATCCGCTCGTCGTTTCCAATCCTACTTGATGTGCATTTTTTCTCTCTTTCTCTTTTTTTTTGGAATGGGTAGCATCGTCTTCCTTCCAAATCTGACTTAGAATCCCATATCTTCCTTTTCCCTCACTTTACTTTAAGTTTCATTTCATTTCGTCATGTGTGAAAGGACTGACTTGGTTCTTTTTTGGGTTTGTTACTTGTACGTACTTGTAGTAACTCCACATGTGCATTGCGTTTAAGTAAGGTCCATGAAAACTCCCTCGAGTTGTGTTACTTTTTTTTTGGGAGAGTGAACAACTAATAAGGATGTAATCTGACTAGATTCCTTGTTTTGTGTGCCCTTTCAGTTTGTATCGTATCATATCGTATGTGTTCTTGGTGAGGACAGGATGGAGAGGTCAGCCCCAAAAAACCATCCTTTGTAATGCGACACTCATTTCATTCGTAACCTGGGTCTGGTCGTTAAGTCAGATTGCGAGTAAGTCTAGAGGGAAGGATTTGTTGCCATGGTTTGGGTCGCCCTCGATTTCACCATTTTTACTTAGAGTAGGAGCCTGGTCGTGGTTTGTGAAAAGTAAAACCTTTTAGCATTTATTTTTTTATCTGAAGACGACTCAAGAATTTCCAAAGACTTATAAAAGGTGATTATTTTCTTCCACACGCTTTATAGCCTCAGGAAATACATACATAGCCAGGAAAGCAAACAGGAAGGAAAAAGTCAGTCACTTCACTTCTACGCTATGTAATGAAACAATTCCACACTAGGGGAAGAGAAAGACAACTATGTACATTTTCCCAATTTTAGTAGACTTGAGTTGACTGTTTTCCCGCGGGTTTTGACGACGATGTGGAAGGAAAGTCAGGTTGTCATGTATGGAAAGGTAACCCGTGACGACTTGAATGGAAGAGGGGGGGTTTAAATCCATTCGAATTCTGAATAAAGTGAGAGCAGACAGTGAATGTAAATGTAACTTTAGCTATTGCCGAATGACAAGATGATATTGTCACATGGATTTCCTCTTCAGGGACTGATTTGAATCCTGTTCATGCTTTAAGAGACTGACTGAGTGAAGAAGTGACTGGTAGTCAGTACGGATGGATGGGATTGAGAGATACGTTATACGTTCTTTTTTTTGAAATCGGTAAAATAGTACGTAATGTAACGTCGTGCATGTGTGGAGAATTTCCTTGAGGGGGATAAAGTTATGGGGAAAGAGCAGAAGTGAAGTCCTTCGGATAATGAGATTTAGATCAAAGAGAATAGAGACGGAGGCTAGGATTTCAATTGGTGTTGTTTTCTTTTGGCTCCATTTCAATGGTATTAATCTTTAACGTTTTTTCTTCTTCGTCTCATTTCTTTACCTGAAAAGCAAACATGGATGCATGAATACTTACAGGACTTGTAAAGGAAATGTCTGGGAAGTCTCTCAAATTATTTCTTTCTCAGAGACAAAGAACAACAATTTCAAAGAAATTCAAAATGTTAATGTTAACTTAACCAAAGGAAAAATACTTGGCATGTGATTTTTATTATAATTTGGGTAATTTGGAGCAGAATCTCGTAGTGTTCACGCACTTAAATTGGGGACATTTTT
>JAQGCA010000849.1:0-22186 GCA_034698945.1 Protaphorura quadriocellata
TTTGTATCGGAAATGCTCACGTACTATCGAAACGGGAATTCATCGCAAATTATTTCACGTTTTGGACAGAGTAAGTTCAATAATGCAACGGTTATCTGAGCCTGAGTCAGTCCGCCGCAGCAGAGAGGCAACGGCGACCACTTAATATTTCCCTGTGGGGGTTTCGATTCTCTAAGCCAAATGGGAACCAAAGTTTACTGAATTCGAAGATTGACTTAACTTGTCGTGTAACATGTAAATTGGAGAGGTTTGATTTCCTATGTTTTAATAATTGTTTCCAGAGCTCTACAAACTATGAAGCTTCACGCAGCTGTCGGCGTCTTCGGCTCGATTTTGTCCATACTTTGCGTTGACCTTTTGTTTTTGATCGGTTATGGTGGAATGAGTGCTCTTAGTATTGCTCCGGTCACATCTGGTGCTCCAGCACTCTTGGTCATTCTCCTGACTCGAGTATTTAAATCCAGAATTCATGAGGCTACTAATTACTACGGTATCCTGAGGATCGCAGCCACAGTAATTTTCTTTTACGTTCTCGCCTGTGGGAAAATCTACGTGCTGCTCTTCATTTACAAGTCAAAACTCATTCGGAATGCTTTTGCTCAATGGAATCATCGTCTGGACATTGTGTTGAACCGAAGTAATTTTTTGACTTAAAACAAAATTGTACCCAAGATCGATGATACGCTTAATGGTTCGAATTCGCGGTAGAGCTCCTGATAATTTGATTGTCTCTCCGCACTCTTCCGACCCGTCGTACCAATTAGTCCGGACCGAGTCCAATATCCTGAAATTTGCAAGTCAGGCCAGATTGATCTTAAAAAGTGCTAATTTCATAACGATTTTTTAGGTGACGATTATATTGTACGTGGAAATCGCCTGGGTAAACGAACTGGTTTTCGAGAACTTTTCCAGGATCATGTCGTTCTACTTGACTTGTTAGATGGGGCGGATGTGCTTTTCGGTGAAACAATGGAGTCATTTTTCACTTGTGAGGTAATTGACTCGATTGTGGTTTAATAAAGTGAAAGCGTAATCAAAATCTAAACTGCTACCGTCAAACCTCGTTACGGTGCACCATTATGGGGAGATAGTATGCTGTAACCAGATAATCAGGCTATGTTAGATTGGTCATACGTTCAAATGAGGTCTTGGTGTATTTTAATGTTAGGAACTGAATTATACTTTTTACCTGACAGGTTGGTAGTTTCTGCTTCCAGCTCTACTATGTTATCCGGGCGCTAACTGAAAAGGAAGAATTTAAAGAAGCCCGAGAATTGGACGCTGCTCTAGGCAGCTTGATTTTATTGAACAGTATAATTGTAATCTCACTTCTCGCCTCAGCAATTTCTTCAGTTAGTCAAGAGGTTTGTTAAATAATAAATAATAAATAATACTAATTCTAATATTTTCATATTTTTGTTCTATTTAAATCTTTAATGACGAATTATTTCAAACTGGCAGACCATGGACGGCTTAGAAATTCTAAGACGGAAAGGATTCTTTGGTAGAAAAAGCCCTGAGGAATTGTACTTCGTAAGTTTATACGAGTATTTGTTCGCTAACAATTAGTAGGTCAATTTTGACTTTAGCAGGTTAGAGAATAATTTTATTGGTTTGTTTTGATTTCAGCTCCTCAGTTTGTACACAAGTTACAACGGGCACTTCGAGACAGCCGTCTCTGGGGCCGGATATTATGTCCTGAACAAAGAGTTTCTTTTAACAGTAAGCCTTTCACCGTATGACGTCATTTCTGTGGTAATTCTATAAAAAATTTTCACTATAATTAATTCTTTTTTCTACTGATAGATTGCTGGGTCATTTCTTGCTTACATGGTAATTCTACTTCAATTCAGTCCTAATCTGACATTAGCGGATGCACCTCTACAGAGTCAATTTAACACTTCGGAACTCCTCATCCAAGTTGAAAATACGAAAGAGACTATCGGTGGAAAGAAAGTAGGGTTTTTACAAATGTCGGACTATTTACAAATGTATGATTATGAGGCACACATTGCAGAGTCCTCCGCTTGGCCACCGTTCATGTGAAACCAATGAGGAACTTATGCAATATTATGTAGAATATAAATCAAATCATATTCCTCAATAATGTTTAACCATACGTAAATACTCCGAAACAAATAAAAAGTATGTAAACAATAAAGGCTTCTACCGGGCAGTTCATAATTTAAAAATAAAGTGTGCATACCGTAAAGGATCTATTATAAGCCGCGGCTTGTATTTTCCCAATACCAAGTTTCACCACTTCAAGAGAAAGTGGAACAAAGACCCAGTCTTTCTAGTTGACACTTTTACAGTACAAAATTATTACACAATAAATTATTGTTGAGGAGTTTTCGAACAAAATTATCCACTACAAATAATAAACCTAATTTTTCGTGTGTTGTAGATACTAAGGCAATGGAATCATTTTGGGCCATTATGGTACGAGTGAATACCTACTCTTGAATATTTACCATTGTAAAGAATTGAAATCATTATGAGTCCACTTCTGAATAATAACCTCAAATAAAAAGAGCACAATCAATCAATAAATATTAAATATTTTACAAACGCGAGGCCTTTTCTGAAAATCCGGATTGACATCATTAAGATACCTGCTTTTCAGAGACCAGAATCTCCATTTCAGTGTGGAATGGAAATTTTCACAAAATTATGTGTGTTAATTTTATTTTTTTCAAAATTCAATCACGTTACATCGGCAGACACTTTCGAAAACGTTGGAAGGGAAAAACACCTGGACTGGGTATTTTACGCTGATGATTTCACTCGCTTGGGTAAGATGAAAGCTGATTAAAATTAATTATTGTCTAATTGAATTATGAATTCGGAAGAAAAGGTCTTATGAGGAGTCGTCTGTGTAGTAAAATCTCTGTATAAATTTTGCTATGTCACTTACGGGTCTCTGTACCGACAATATCCGCTGCGTATATTTATATTTCCGACCAAATTCTACAACCGGCACAGTAAGAGCAATGATCTTTTGGAATTTTCAGGCGTAGCAAGGAGATACATTTCGACAAGTGTTTCCTACATACGAACAATGAGACAAATCAGAAAATATCTTGAGTATGAGAGTTTTGAAGAAGAGAGCAGAGATGTGCTAATGGTTCGAATTTGTCAAAATGTAACATCATTCTTCAAATCACTGCGACAGGTTATTTTTAAATTTATGTATAACCAGTTGCGGATTAATTCCCCGCATTTGTACAGAGTGGTTCATATATTTGCAAATTCTTCTATGAAAGTCCGTCTAATGGTTGCTAAAAGTGTGATTTATGCTCTGCAATCAGTAGCCTCCTCGAAGTCGCAGAAAAAATGAGTTTTGTGAAGAACTTTATGCAGTTTTTATGAAGTAAACAAATTCAAAAAAATCACACGCAGCAACGTAGCTGACGAGCTCTTTCGTTCGGTCAACTTCCATTGGTAGCGATTTTCTGCAGTAATTCTTGGGTCTCAATTTGCATAATCAACAGAAGGCACAGTTATCGTGCCTTGAATTCTCTAAAAGAAATTCTGTAATCGCTATTCTCTGAGAACTTCAAGCCTTAGCTGTTTTATTAAAGGGAATGTGAAAGTTTATGAACTACCTAAAGATCACATTACAAACGATACGAATCACCCGAATTGGAACTGAACACCTGTCCAAAAATGTGAACCGAGACACATTCATCCTAAAAACTTCCCGGAACTTATAACTTCTGTCATAATGGTCAGATTGATTTAATTTTTGCATATTCGGATTCCTCATAGAATTGTATTAACACAATCCATCTACAGAATTTCAAAATTTTGAACTTCAAAACAGAGAAATTAATTGAATATTCCTGTGATCATACACATTAATCCTTTTCCGTCCTTTCACTTTAATGGAGAGGTGTTCTGATCCTACAAGCATTCAATGTACTTATTACATTACAATTTGCAGATTTCAAAATATGAGACCACACTTGACTCATCAAAAGATTGGAGACCAAAATACTTTGTTGTCTGGCCTGAAGCTATTAAGACGGCACAAGAAGCCAAGTCATTGTTTGAAAATACAATTATAAAGGAAAAATATTCACAAAATCTCTCTATCGATAATAATGTTTACATTGTAATTCCAATTGAACGACTGAGCGCTAGTGGAGAAAAGGAATCCCCGAGGCTTTCTCTTTGGGAGTCTTATTCGGCCAATAAAAATGAGAGTGCTATTTTCACTGAACTCCTTCCAATGAACTGGTACAACTTGACCAATAAATTAAGTCGGAGGTCAAATCTACAAAGAGCTGTCATTCGGGTCATGACTGCGGTTCGTTCGTCGTAACATTCAAAATTATTGTCGATATGTTCAGAATCGTAGTTCACGAAGTTTCTCTCATGTAATTTTATTGTTCTTCTTCAAACTTTTATACTTCAGGACGATCCATATTATGAAACAGTCGCCAAATTCAAGATAGGAGTAGAACCGCCAGAGTTCGAGAAAGGAACAGCTGTCAGCCTTCTCCAGTTTTTGCAGGATCGACTTAATTTTACGTAAGTAATCAGGGTGGTTCATAGTCTTTGTCCCACCCCAAGAACACCAGAAGTTCCGAAGAAAAGACTGAGACATGTCATGGTAGCGAATAACTACAGTTGCGACCGGGAAATGACTACACGCCACCCTTAAAGTGTTTCGAATACGGTAGAAGCTAAAAAAAATACAGTTTTTGTACATTTCTGTAGCTATTAATAATTTTCAACCCAAATATACTAAATACTCCAGAATTGCGGCTGTGAAAGGGTCATTTACGTACGAAAACCAAGAAGGAGAAATAACCGGTGGCGCCTTAGAAATTGAACAAGGTCTAGCTGATCTTTGCATTTCTCAAACTCCGATGACACCAAGAAGGGAGAAGCACATTCATTTTCTTCAACCAACATTTCTTGAGGGGTAGGTCAATAGGTCATGACATTACTGACTCCACTTGCTGCCTCGTTATGTTAGGCAGCGATTCCTTGGGAAGACATGGTCTGTATCACCGTCTGTTGTCTACTGGAATTATTTTCTCACTATTTAATGGGTTACCTGTATCAAATAAAAATCCCAGTTCCCTGTCTTACCATAATTATAGATGTCGGACCATGCCTTACAGCATGTTCTGTAATTTATATATGTTAATTGACATTCTTCCTTTGTCATGGCCAAACATCGTCATACATTTTTGGAGATTACTTTTCGTTTTGTCAGAGAAGGTACTTGCAGTTAGATTTTGTCTGCCCCAGGGATCGAAGCCCCTGCATAGCGATATGATGGAGTTCTCTATATTCCACGATACTCTAACCGACTCGAAGTTTGGTGAATGTCAATTAGCGAGAATATATTTGGCCTTCAATTAAACTCTGTTTATAATTTTCTAATAAATGATGACATATTTTTTTTCGAAAGGTTGCGAGCTTATTTTATTCAGCCGTCGGCCAATCAGTTTCGTGACATCTACTTGAAGTCATTTTCGAGGAATGTATGGATGGCCCTGGTATCTACATGGATAGTAGTACTTATAACAATGCACACTTTTGCTTGGATTAAGGACCGGTTTACTGAGAATGAAGTTTTGGACAAGGATGTTTTGAACGAATCCATGCTTTGGGCACTGGGTGCAGCTTGTCAACAAGGTACAAATATTTTTAGCAATGACGTGTGTAGTACACAATTGGCGACTCCATGCCAATAATACAGTGAAATATATCCTGTTCACACAATCGAAACCATAACCTCCGGATAACGGTAGAAAGGTCAGATGTTGTGTTTCCCCCTATCGGGGCTAATATATTGTACAGAAATATTAATTGATGACAAATTCATTTTTAAAACAAATAGGATGGCACAAACAACCCAGCTCATTATCGATGAGATTGGTTTTCTTGATTGCGTATTTGACAAGTGTGGTTTGTTTCGTCGCCTTCTCTGCATCCATTGTTTCAAGTTTATCCATCAAAACATATCCGATTAAGACTTTCGATGATTTAATAAACGCGGAGTTCAAAGTCTTCGTCTTGGAACAGAGTACAGCCATCGTTTTCCTGGATCAAGAGGTAAGCAGAATTTAACTTCAAAATTCTACAACAAATGGTGTCCAACAGGTGAGTTAAAATGAACAGCACACAGTGCAATCATTTGGAGAACCATAATCATTACATAATTTCGCACTGTATTCAAAATGCCTTATTCTGCAGTCAGATGAGAGAGTAGCCGACTGACACAAATTCTTAGTCGATCACGTGGTTTCAAAGGACTTGAGCTGTCCAATCCGGTTATCTGTATAATCATAACAAAAAAATTAAGTAATCAACGTCGGCATTCGTAATGAAATTGAACGGCCGATTCCTTCTAAAACTATCCCGATTTAATTTTCGACCAACTTTTTCAAATCTAATTTAATGCAAAGTTGTTTCTGTAAAATAATGTCGCCAATTGTTTTTGATGGAGGGGTTTTGGGATTCTCACATTTGTGTCAATGTCAATTAATGAGCATTAGTCTTATTTGCACAATAAATTTTGACTCCTTACAGTTATTGGAGAGTCAGAAAGGTTTTAACTACATTGTGAGCAACTCTGTTGCGCATTCATACCTTTTGGGGTTGAAGAGTACGTTGGTGACCTACCCTGGGAGTCTCCAAATCCTTACATCCGGCTACAATTACACGGACGATTTTCTATGTAAAACTTTCTACTCACTACCGCTGAAAAAAGGACCTATCCGGAGTGCTATGATGGTTCAACGAGGCTCTTCATACACAGAATTCTTCAATTACCAGTAAGTTCACTTATTCGTCAAACGACGGCTTATCGTCTATTTCGACGAGGGAGAAAGCCCACAACCGTTCTACTACATACATAGATCATTGGGCATCCTCGCAGTACCCGACATTCCTACCCCGACAGAATCAGTTTACTGATTCTGAACTGTCTTTTCATTTCAGAATCCTTGTAATGAGGGAGCGTGGAATCATTTATCGATTCAATTTGATACATTTACGAGCCACAAGTCCACCTTGCTTAGACTTCAGTGCTGGGTACACACAAAGCTTAGAAATGATTGACGTACGAACTGCTTTTGCTATCCTCGTGATTGGACATATTTTGGCATTAATTGTCTTTGGAATGGAATTCGTGTGGGCCACATTTTGCTTGAAGAAAATTAATGGTGTGGAAATCTATGTTACATAGAGTTATTGCAAATAGTCATATTCTCCAAAATATCCGAAATAAAGTAGACTTTGAATTTACAGACAATGTGTTCATGATTGATTTACTGCTTTTATAATTCTTAATAAACTTTAATATCATGACAATTCCCTAGCTGCCTTATAGTACAGGTTTCAGGAAGTTCGGTTTCATTAAAGTGTGTTTCCGATTCCGTATTAGATTGGCGAAAACTTATGATCCGATTAGAATTTTACATGCCCTGCTTGCATTTTGAGAGAAATATCGCAAATAAACTTGTCAATTTTTTCAAAACTCATTTTATTCAACGAAATTTAAATCTGAACTCAATGTGCTCGAGATTTGGATGATTTAACTCTTACTAAACTTCTTAGAAATATTTGTGGCTCAAAATATATTCTAATCCCCTCGCTCCGTAAATATTCGAACCGCATTATTCAATGCGCCATTTTCATCTAAGTCTGAATTTTGTACACGTCAAAATTTTAATCTTCCGTGTCTCCGAAATCTGCTCCGCATTTCATGTACAATCGTAGAAGCAGACCACATCCCCAAGACACGTTGGTCGGAATTTGCTTGTTAAAACCTGCAAGAATAAATCTTAAATATCACGTCGATTCTAAATTTTAATATAGAGTTTGTGGGTTATAATGATTACTTTCGGTTCGATTTTGATGACCGAATCCAGCGGTCATAGTCATTATGAGTGGCGTCCCCAAATTTACTTCCCGAACTTCCCGAAGTTTTTCCTGTTGCTCATTCTGAACTTGGACCAAATTATCTTTCTTCATGGTGGCATCAGGTGCGCTCTGAAATATAACATGTGGTCCAATAAGATAACATCTCCGAGATTCCAAGAATCGGGCGATTCATCATAGGGGCGTTCATTTTGAGATATACTAAGAATCATAGCTTCGAACTTACCTTTTTTGGTAAAATGCTCGAGGGTAAATTTGCGATCAAAGATGCAGTTCTCTTGGATCTTCGAGGAGGTCCATCCTTCGATGGTAATTTGAAAGGCCCGACGTCCTTACCATTTGACGCACTCGTACCGGCCATCTCCGCGACTTCATCTACCCCTGATCCGACAGTAACAGGTTCAGACTTGATACGCCGATGACTCTTGACAAAATCTTGGTCAAACGTTGAATTCCTTGACGAATTGAATGAGGAACCAAACCAGTTGTTCCAAGACGTGAGCCAACAACCTTTTGAAAATTGGCCGCCACCACTACCAACTTCGTGTTCAGCCATAATGGAATCGTCGTGCTTGGATTTTCCACCATTGGCTCTGGTCACTGACCTCCTTGATTTGCGTTGTTGGACGTTGGACATTGCAAAGTGTCAAATTTGAACAGAATACGTCGAATTTTGAATTTGAAACGGCAAATACAGGCTTCGCCTAATTTGAAAGTGACACCTAGACACACTTATAGAAAGGGTTTTACTGGTACTGAACACGTTGGTTCGTTCCATGATAATAAAACAAATTCAGAGTTCGCCATAGCAAAGGGAACAAAAGACCAATTAAAATTTTAACGATATATTATTCTTGACGATTGAGCCGTTTGACATATAGTGTAATAGAACCGTTAGTAAAAGTAACAACAGTTTGAAGGTCGTATCGTGCATGACTCAAGCTTCACTGACCAAATTGTATTGACCAGTCTGCTAGTTTCCGGTCTTTCATTTTCGTTCATCAAAATTAATAATCTCGAAGAAAGAAATCTGAATCACTTCGGCGGACTTGTAGAAATATCTTCCTCAAAATATCAAAGATTGTGTTTAATTTGCTGAAATCCATAGTAGTAGTAGTTCCAAAACTGATAGACACGTCATTCTGAAGTCTTCTACTTTAATTGCGTTCACAACTAGAAATGATAGAACTGAAGTTTTCCCTTACTACTACGGGTACCTTAACCTTCCTAATGCAAAATAAAAAGCAAACCAGTTTTTATTTTGATGATCCACTCTGGGAACCTTAAGTTTTCATTACCGTACAAACCGATATTTAGTTTTAAAATTCGAACAAAATTAATTTGTTTAGGAATGTTAAACGATCCTCGGACTCTTCCAAGACACTTCAGTGACAATTACAGAAGCGTTCATTAGATGTGGAAAAAGTGCCCACGTCTAGATTTACCGCCGTGCTTTTCGATTTATTAAAATCAAATTAGTGAGTCAGAAGTTAATTGAGTGTGAATGTATTCCAGTCTTATGTTATGTTCGAATAAAATTTAAACACAGTACATAAATAATAAAAAGTCATAGTATGAAATGTAGTAATTATTATTAGTCTTCAGTCACAATATAAAATACAAAATCCAATTCGAGTCTAATTTTCAAAACAATTGTTCCTGACAATTAAAATGATTTGTTACTCACTCGTTGGTCTTCAGATTGACATCTGCCAGTTCTACATTCCCATTTACGTCTGATATAACTTTTCTACTCAAAATCTGAAAGTATAAATTAGTAATGTTTACATTCAAGACTCAAGTATTTATTTCGCAATAATTTCAATTTCATTAATTATCCGTCTGTGTCATACATTCTGGGCATCAGAGTTTGTCCCTCCGAATTCCGTTGGCAAAGATTCTGGATCAATAAATTCCTGAAGGAATGGTATCCATTTCTCAGGAGTTGAGTTAAATATTTCCACTTTGGACAATGTTTTCGCGGACAAAATCGGTTTGACTAGTGAAAAAATCATGGAGAAAATCTTCGGAGCTGTTATAAAAAAATATTTAGATGTGAGGAGTTGTCAGATCAGACAATGCGATATCCGATCATCTAAAGAATCACAGCTTTAATTATTACCGTTGATTACGACTGCAAGTTTAAGAGTTTCCGGATAATTGAGGTCAAACCGTCTGACTGTTTCCAGAACTGCGTCTACGGCTGTGAATATTTTTTTTTTATATTTATGTACATGTAATTTGCCTTAGCTGTATCACCGAGTACTTTCTCCGTAGAGATAGTGTTGTTTCCTGGCATCTACCCATAGTAGTAGGAAAAAATACCAATGGAATAAATAATTTTTAAGTAAACACAGTACGTGTAACATTGTCAGTCTGAAGGAATCGAACCCTGCACCGCAACGCGAAGTTTAATTATAATTAAGGCATGTTATTTTAGTAATTTGAAGGAATTCGGGAATTGGGTACAAGAAGTTTTCAGTAACCTTTGAGTGAGGTCACTTGGCGGAAAGAGTAGTCTTTCATGTCCAAGATAATAACTACTTGAGTCACATCTGGGTGGGATTTGGTCTTCAAGGGCCCCATAAATTGAGCAGCCATAATATGATCAACATATTTTATGTAAGTGTCTCTCAATCCAGACTCGATTGCTTGTTTAACGTCCCAACGTCCCAGTGGAAAAACTCCAACTTCACAAGACATTTCAATTTATTGTATACAAACATTCTGAATTTGAATTGTTTTTTTTTTAAATTTGTTTGAAATTAGACAAACCTGGACATCCTTCCCGATCCAACCCACTTATGACGAATGGGTAATCTTTGAGAATATGTGTGGGAATTCTCCAGTGGTGAATCCCGTCAATGTCATTTTCTTGTCGCCACTCAAGAGACTATTAAAATGAAACAAATTATAAAAGAATTAACCTTAGCTGTGATTTTGCTGTCGATGGTTTTGCACGCTAATGCACAATCGATATCGACCACCGGTTAAAGCGACCACAGGTTGCCTTAACCTTTTTTGTAAAATTATTCGTGCAAGGAAAACTGTGTCGAAAAGCTGTTGTTGATTCAACCAAAGTGATTATCGTTTCAATTAAATGATAATAGTTCTCTGTATAGTAATTTGGTAAAATTGATCCGACAGAAACTATTTTGTTCGGAAAACAATGTCTAAACAATACACCTAAATTATAATTTGATAAAAGAACTCTATACATTTTTTTTCTGGACGGATTTTAAAATTGAACTCAATTTTGGTAATCGAATTTTTTATTACATCCTTCTTTATTTCTTAATTATCGTACCTATTCGCAAATACATTCAAATTTACCAAACCTAGCATATTTATTAATCGGACAAACAAAAGTGGTCTCACCGTTCTCAGCATTTGTTCAGCTTTGGTCAAATCATGGTCTCTGGCTGTCGATTTAAAATTGTTCATTAATATTTCATACAATTTTATGACAAGCTCAAATATGTACGATAACATTTTAAGTTTTTAAAAAGGTACCTCTAATCCAACGATTCAGAAATCTGTCATTGTCCTGGTCAGGATTCAATTTCACGCCGCTAATCCTCTCCCGTAACTAATACACAATATAACACGGTAATTTCGTCAATGATTTACTTGTTCCATTCCAGTAAAACCCGAATTAGAGAGACAGTCCTTGCATTAATTATTCCAACGCCTGATTTGAAACTGCGTTAACTTCTTTCAAATACCGTCTTCAAGACAAAATGAGATCAATAGTCCCATTCTGTCTCGCTGTGCTGGGGTTCGATTCCTGGGAGTTGCACTCCCGGTGGTTGTTTTAAAGAGGTTTTTTCCACTGGCTTTTCCTACTACTAGATGGTACCTACGTTGTACGTCTCTAGGCCAAATGGGAAGCAGCCCAAAAATACGATTTAATGTTTGATTCGGCCTCAGCGGCTATGTCAATTAATGTGGGCTTATTTTTTTTAATGAGATCAATAGCCGTTTTAATCATAGGCGGTCATTCTAATTCGGTTTATACTGTTAAGCTGTTAAAAACTCACTTCTGCAATTAACTCCAATTCTTTTATGGTTGGGGCTGCCATTGTAATCGTAAATTAAATAAAAATATTAAATGTGTGTTTTGAGTGCGGGTGCTGGCTTTGTTAACTTCAGAAAGTGAATGTTTACATTAAATATTTCACACAGAAAGAAATATTGGATGTAGGTCAAACTACTGTACCTTGTCGTAAAATTCAATTTCAGTTTCATTGAGATGGTGATTGTTGCAGCGCAACAGATTTTCTTTGGTGAACTGCCCCGTGCGTCAATTAACCTTGTCAGCTCATCGTTTAATTCTCAACACATAAGTCTAGGTACGAGTAAGCCATTTCCGTTTCCTACAAGATTCACAATTATTTAATTGATTATGAACGCCGGAAGTACAGAAGCTAAACTATGTAAGGATACAAAAGTTCACATAATCATTTTCCCTTTGGCCGACATTTTCCTTACATTTCAGACACCCTTGACAATACCTACACTCAAACTTTGAATAAGACTCGAGTTTTCAAAAAAGTTACCACTTATTTGGTTGTATGTACCGATCGCGCTCGGATTTATTTACTGCGTACTATCACTTGGAGTCACACTATTAAGAGATAATTTAGGTACTTACAAAGAAGATAAACTTTTGCTTGTAGATAGATATGAAATCTGGAATATTTCTAAATATTATGAAATAGCTGGTAAAAATTCAATTTACTGTAAATTTAATTCGTACCATTTTAAAATTAATACACCATTTGATATTTTGCAATAAGAATTCTCATTTAGAAGAAGCAGTTGAAGGACCATTGTCTTCGTTTGCCTGCTTGATTATTAGAGTGATAACTCGTTACATTCAACATAGCAAGGGTTTTAAACTGTTGTCTGTAATTTCAGTTCAGACACACACTTCTAATAAAATATTCGTAGATTTGAAAAACTATCACATCCGTCGGATAGTTAATTTGAAGAAGTAACACTGTATTTAGTCTTTACAAATTAAAATTAGGCTTGTTATTACTAATTCAATTTAACTACAATTTCATTAATATTCCAAAAGATTAATTGAAGATTTGCATTTATGGACAAATTTTTGTAATATTAAAACATGTCCACAACTATCGATCTGATTTACTAATTTCATTTGATTCAGAATTTTGTTTTATTCAAATGGATTCCAATCGCGGATAAATAAAATGAGAATTCAATCCTATTCAAAATTACAATTTCAACCAATCCCAACTGTGTATGGACTATGGACGTAATTAGTCACAATTGCGTTTACTTGACAAGAGCGTCCGAATATTAGGGAAGGGGTTTCTATTAAAATTATATCGACATAATAATATACGCGAGTGTGCAAGACGCCAAAGTAATTCACTGGTGATTCTTAGATAGTCCAGATATACTATAACGGATGACGCGGTTTAGGAGGTTGCCCTTGTCGCCTCGTGCTTGGTGATTTGATCTTCGGGGCAGACATACATATTTCAGGTGACTACTTGACTGGAAGGTTTAATCGGAAGGTAGCATGTAGTCTCTTACGAAAAATACCACGAATAGTAAGTTTTAGTAAGACAAAAAATATTAAATATTGTGTGATGTTGTCTGAATTTCTAATATTTCTTTCTTGCAGCTTGTAATTCATGATCATTAAAAAATAGTCCGTTAAAGTCACCAATCGTTTCGAATCATTACTTATTATTATTACTATTATTCAATTAGAGGAATGACTTATCGAAATTGGCTGAAAAATTATTTTATTGCCAGCCGTAATAAATATTCACACATCCAAGCACTTTAGTCGCCGCGATTTTATTACAAGTACACATGTGTGAAAATATTAACCTGAACAATTCAGTAAGTGTGATTTGACGTTACAAAACAAAGCAATGAAATTCTTGTTATGTCTACAAATGAAAACAAGTTTTAATCATGGTCACTCAATTTCACGAGGTTGCATGTTAGATTTCACATAAAATACAAAATATTTCACGGCCGAGGTCGGCTGGAAGTACTCACGGTACAACTTTTAACCGGAAGTGACGCAGAACTGCAATGTATACATAATAGTACAATTTTAATTGCACTATTGAACGTTCTGTGACATAATTTGCTTCATCAGATCAAAACAAACCTTCTGAATGGACAATGAAACATAACACCTGCATTATTTTCTGGAATCAATCATCGCTGTGCAAAAATTTGGACATTAAAGTTATCCGAGCAGATTTTGTCTCCAAAGTAACCAAAAAATAAAATTAGATAATTGTTTGTTGGAAACTCACACAGTTTCGCTATGAAGACCTTCGCTAACCGTAATTTGAAGTTAATTTAATTTTTTTTCACGCCGATAGTGATACTATAGTATAGCTTACGTCACTAACTTGACTAGATTAATCTAATTATTGTAATTAGTGAGCAGTTAACTCGTGACCTACAATTCGGCCATTTTATTCCGCTGGTCAATTTTTTATTTGTGACTCTTCGGTTATCTTTGACTGTGTGACCCAATAAGATGCCACAGAATAAGGCGAAAGGAGGTCGAAGCAAATCTCGACGTCGTGGCCCAGCATCCCGTGGAAAATCAAATAAACGGAAGGCTGCTAAGAAGGCCCCACCGCCACCACCTCGAAAGGAGCAGAAAACTCTTGCCACCCTTCGAACACTTAACGATGAAGATGGAGATGTTGATTTTGAGACCCTTGTCCGTGAAGAATACATGCGACTCCATCGTCAATATCGACTCATGGAAGATGCCCGACGATTAATCGCTGAGAAAGGAAATAATTTGACGAAGAAAGGTCAATTCCTTGAAGTTCTTCGAGCTGAAAGAGAAGACTTGGTCACAAATTTGACAAATGCTGAGTGTGATGCGTACAGGGCTAGGGATAAAACTAGTATCAAAACTATTCTCACGATTCTTCAAGACTATGAGAAATGTATCATGGACATTGAATCTTGTTGGAAGAATATTCGTGAAATGGAGTCAAATGTTGATAAAATTACAAAGAGACTCGTCGAACAAAGATTGAAAGTCCAGGCTTTGTATGGGCGCTCCATGACGGTCCCTCAATCTGAACATCGTCAAAGAATCTTAGAAAATCGACTATACCATGTAATATATAAATTTATGTACAGGGTGGTCCATAACTTTATTGCAACCGAAACTTGATCTACAAGATATGCATTTCGTTCCAAAATCTTATGTATAATATAAACGCTCAATCTCACCAATTTCAAGCTAAAATGTCTTCGCGCACTTCCTTGTGATTTCAATATAAAAATCACTGCAAAACGTATATTTTAATTTTTACTGGATTCTCTCCAGTTTGACCGAAAGAAAAGGTGGAATGGGGTTGTTGGGTTATGAACCACTTGTCCTGCATTTCAAGTCAGCAATTATTAATTACGCTAATTTTTGTATTCCCTTTTAAATGTCAATTACAGGTGACCACAAAATTTGACACAAAAGTGACACGGAATAAGGAATTGAGGGAAGAGATCAACATGATGCTCAAACTTCGTGGAATTTTCTTCGAACGAATGATTGCAATGAAACGGCAATCCAATCGTATTAAAAGACGAATGGGAGAAATTGTGTACTTGGCAACTCAAGCGTATGAACAGAGGTAAAAATTATTATCGAGTGTCAAATGCCCATTTACCAAATTTCGACCAAATTTTAAATATCTTCCATATTATCAAAAACCAGAACACGTTATCGAGTTATGAGCGTTATCTGTTCAGATATCTAATTTGACATTTGTCAGATATCTGAATAAGTGTTATACGAATCCGATTAGATGTCATTAGAATCTGAAACTGATACAAATAAATCGAATTGATTATTCCTGCAGTAGAAGTTGTGACCATCCATCTGGATTCAATGTTATTAATACATGACTCATTTTATAGAATTTTCGTGGCTTCTTAATTTGACGATGACATTTCAAGTCATATTTATGATCTCTAATGAAACACATGATTAAATTTTGAATTTTCTTATCAAGGGATGATTGGGTTGCAAAAATCCGTGCTCTGCGTGAAAAGAACGAGAAAGACTCAAAACAACATGTCCTGGAGATTAAGGAATTCAACCGTGTCCTTCATAATGACTCAAAACTCCATGGATTCATGTCCTTGAAGAACATGGAACGAGAATTAATGGAGAACAATGTTCAAAGAAATGATCGGAAAAATCAGACAAAGTTAACTGAAATTGATGCCACCCTTGCGGCGTATGAAAAAAGTTTCCGACAAATTTTGAACATGGCAGAGTCGGATGATATTGAGTCCATCGTCAGCAATTATATGGCACATGAACAAGCCAATTTCAGTCGCTTCAAGTATATCACAGATGTCAACCACGAGGTACAATTAAAATTATGACAAAATAAGTTTTTTGAAATTCTAAATACTTTTTAGCGTGTACGAGAATTGCGCTCAAATTTGGTACGTTCTGTTGGATAATCGTAATATTTTTGAACAAAATATTCTATTTTAAATTCTAGATAAATTCCCTACGTGACCAAAATGTTGCGATGGCGAAGGACATTGCAGAACTGTACAAAGAAAGTATGATCAAAGAGAAAGCTCATCAAGAGGAGCTGAGTAACTTGTCCAAGACGTATGAATCCGAAAATGCAAAGTTGGACCAAATTATTGAAATTTGGGAAAAAACGGAATTGCAGATGGATGAGGTCATTCATCTCTTAGACGTTATTTTTGCCGTGGCCAATTGTTCTAATACTTCCATCGTTCGTTTACTTGGTAATCAAAAATCCTAAAGTTTTCGACATACCCTTCTGTTCCAGATTTATTTAATCATAACATTTTTGTCTGTACGTAGGAAACATGAACGGAATTTCTCCAAGAAATGCTCGACTTTGCATGACTGTGATTGAGAATAGGGTGAGCGAGTTGATTTTTGAAAAAGCTAAGTATGAGATCCGAAAAGCTGTTGAGATTGACAAGGGTCCAATGCCGAAAAAAGTTGGATATGCACCATCTGGGACGAAACCAAAACAAGCTGGTGGACCATTTCTTCCCAAAATTACGGTCACTGGCCGATTGGACGGGTAATTAACATAAAATTTAGTTAATCCGTCTTATTATAATAGTAGAGGCAGCTGATGCTGATGCGACTTTGTTGAGGGAAGTCAAACCTGTCCAATGACGTCGTATTTTTTCAAACTACTAGGGGTACCTTTCTTAGGCCACATAGAAAGATAACATTCTCTGTGAAAGAGTTAGTGGTTTTTACTAATGATAAATAATATTCTACATGGAGAACTATCTCTCATAATGAAAATGAAGACCAACGAACGATTGAGTTTGTTCCTACCAGGGGTACCATCCTTAGGCTATGTGGGAAGTGAACCAGTCTCTTATAAAAATTGTATGATCTTCAAGCATATGTCGTACCGGTGCATATCAATTTATTATTGTTATGAGAAAATCTGAAACTTCTTATAAAATTTTGACATTTATTTCGTAGGGAACAAGAAGAGGAGGAAGAGGACAAAGTGTTTTTAGAACGCCCAATGCCATACGACGAAATGCGGAAAAGAATCATGGACAAAATGGCTTTATTGACGGTTCCTGACAAAATCATTAACACAGTGCCTGCCCTGGACACTCAGCTAGACTCTCCTGCTTCTGATGAATCACTCGCCATGCGGGCGTCTAAGGCTGCGCCCAGGGAAAGTGTCAAACTGGTCAGGTCAGAGTTGAGAACAAAATCAGACGCAGGTCCAATGAGAAAATCTGATGGCGGCCATCAATAACTAAGCATTTTTTGACAACCTTTTGTAATATAAACAATTGAATAATTCGGCTCTTTGATTAATTTAACGTGAATGAATAAATACATTACATACTTTGAAATAATTCATTCATTAATGTCTCCATATCAACACCAGTTCATTGAGAAAACCTGGTATTATAACCGTTACCAAGATAATTTGACCATTTCTATATAGGGAAATGGTCTAATTATCTTGACCGTTACTACCTCTCTCTGTTGTGGGTTCAATTCTTAGGGCGAACATGGTGCACGTGATGGATGTTTTAATTACTCCATTTTTCACACTTGACCTCTTACCTTCAATTTCACATTCTTTTTCGAAAATATTGTATTGTACTTGTGGTTTGAAAAAGTAAACTGGACCTAAACTGCATTCGCCTAAGCAGAGTAATTCACAAGGGAAAAACTAACGTATGTTCTTTTGGGTCAAAAATAAAACCCGGTTCTAGAAATTGAGAATCATCTCTTGTGTGACCCATTTACATTGAGCTGATGCAAAATATACGAAGACTACGAAAAATTTATCTTCACGAACATGACGCACAAAATTCTGAACGGTTAAGTGTAATCTGGTTTTTGGTTTACGATAAAAGTAGTATCCTTGTCAGAGTGAATATTCTGGATGTGTTGTATTTGACTGAACGTCGGTCAAGGGCTACCCAATAATTTACTCCCCACCCCAGTATAATTGATATTCAGATAGATATAATTTATTCATATAGAAGGTGTGTTTGTACATAAACCATTCAACAAGGCATTGACTCGCAGATCTGTTGTAAAATAAAAAGTGCATCAAAGATGAATAATGAGAATGAGTGCATGTTATGACCAGGTTTGAAATTAGTATGCGCTCATTGTCCCAAGTGGTCGCAAATTTATAATTGAGTTCCCTGCAAATAAGTTTAATTACCCTGGAGGGCATCTGCATCTTCGCGGAGTCAAGCGCCAGGCCATGCGTTTGTTTTCAAGAGCAGTTTTGTTTATAAAGTCTTCAGGTTAAATTCCAATTCACCATTATAGGATGACAAAATACTTCAACTATGTTTACGGTTGGATTTTGTACCTGGCCTGGAATTTTCCAATTTTATTTTTCATTTGTTTTTCTCCAGTTCCAAACTCTGCTACGAGCTTAGAAGCACAAGCTGTGGCAGAATCTAACGGAATATTTGCTAATTCCGTTTACAATGTAAACCTGATTCACAATTTCAAAATACTTCTTTTAGTTAATTACTAGCAGCAATTTAAACACAATTTATTTCCTAAAAGATTCTGCAAATTGGATTGAGTGATAACTTTGTGTTTTCACCATTCGGGTTATCCGTTGGAATTTGGATGCTAACAGCCGGAGCACGCGGAAATACTAGGGAAGAGGTAAAAAATGGACTCAACTTAGGAAAATTGGACGAAGCGAATATCGCGCAGGGGTATTCTGATATTCTTAATACTTACGACCAAAATGTAAGCCAAATTAAGTCCTCCTTGATAATAAAAAATTGAAATTCTCTGTAAAATGTGCATGTCACCTTTTAGTTGGCGAATAATTCTAGCACTCATGTGATTGTGTCCAACCACCTCTTCGTGTCAAGGAGATTTGACCTGAAATACGAGTTTGTTTCAACTTTACAAAATATTTGGAAGTCAAATGTCAAGTCAGTGAATTTTAGCGTGGCATTTGAAACGGTGTCTTCAATTGATGAATGGGTTGCCAAATCTTCTAACCATAAACTGAAGTCATTGTTCAAAACCGGTAATTCATTTTTATAAAAAATACTGTGTAAAAATGTGTATACACAGTTAATAGAGAGATTTCTGGTCAAGAAAATCTGGAAGAAGATTTGAGCTCAGTTTTGGTCGGTATTGCTAACGTTGGTGGACCGTGGAAGATGAAATTTGCGAGGAATTCTATTCGCGAAAAACCATTCTTTATAAATGAAAATGAGAGAGTCAGAGTACAAATGATGACATCCGATGATTATTTTCGGCACGGGGATGTCCCTGAATTGGACTCAACCGCGATTTTTCTACCATTAGAGGCAAGTGTAGACTAGGCTCAGTATTGCGAATGAACCAAGGGGAATTACCGAAACAAACAGAATAAGACCATTATGTATTTCTATTAATCGATAGCTTAGTAATGCAATGGTCTAAATGAAGTGAATTCTGATCCTGCATACCAGGGTTATGGACTTCCTCCTCGTCGAAATACACGATAAGCCATCATTGGACTAATAATGTGTGATGTCTGAATTTTGTTATCCCATAACCCAGGCTGGTTAAATCTAGAGTATAACCCCAAGTGTGTGTTTTCCTATTAATGAGGTTAATTTGAGAAATTTAAATTAATATATCAACTGTGACAGTAGAAGCAGAGAAAGTCTTAGTGCTTGTAGCGAGACACAGTAGTTCCTCTTTAACGAACTGGTTGAGAAGAATTAACAATTAGCAAGTGAATCTCAATCCTTTCAATGCAGTTCACCACGACTAACAGAACGTGTCTCGCCGACCAAACTAGACAGAAATCGTGTCGGGAGTCTGGACTCACGTCGACTTCAAACTAAAGCCGGGCCTTTCTCACACTTTCTCGAATTATCCTTGTAGAGAAAGGGGTGAAAATTTGTGATTTGGCCACCCTGCCAGAATATCTACAATGTCAAGTTTTTACCTTACATTCGCGGAGAGTTTTCCCACTTTCGCTTTCATAAATCACGAAATTGTCCTAATGGGTAGGAAAGTCAGGTTGCACAAAGATGCCTAATGATGGTTAGAAATACAGTGTTGATCGTGCATTAACTTGAGGTGAATTCGGAACTTGCATAGCAAAGTGCGAGCTTTCTCACCCGTAGAAATAAACGATATGTTATTTTTTTTTGATATTTGAATTTTATGATCCCTATTTGATTCCTTCGCGCGTTCTTCGTGCGGTTAACGAAATTATTCTTCAGATAAGGATTTTAATTCGTTTGCATTAAATTTGATTTTGTAGAATTTCTAGTTAGGAGAATTCTGCCTCAGTTAAATTGCGGCAGCTTTAGAATTAATTTGAGTGAGGAATATTTATTAGCATAAAAGTGAGTTTCCATTTTGACAAGAATCAGTGTAATACAGAAACTACTTTTATAGGTAGCTCTGTAGCTGAATCGTGTTAGACAAATACCAATTCGGCGATTCATTTGCTTTTATCAACAATAACTAATCGAGTTTTTTTTAATTAGGAAGATCGATTCGGATTACTCGTTCTACTTCCAAACCGCCGGACCGGACTAGCGAGAACAGCGGAGAAGCTTCGAGACTTTCCTTTCTTGCGAATTATTGGGAGACTACGCCGGAAATGGGTCGAATTGTCCTTACCAAAATTTAAAATAGAATCAACTTTCGATTTTGTTCGGAATGGTTTGTTGTCAAAGGTAAGATGCAATGTTACAAGGATAACTACTTTGCACCTAAAAATCAGACGAACGCAAGAACTTATCTTCGAGGTTTTACCCAGTCTTTTGAGCACGAAAATATAAGCAATTTGTCGGCCAATAAATTTTGGGCACAGCAAGAAATTCTTGAAAACCAAATTCCAACCGTGCTAACATTATAATGAAAACTCTTCAAATATACAAACGCGTTCAGCTGGTATAGAGGAATTTATCTGTCGAAGAAAAGTTGCCCCCCCCTACTAATTAGATCGTATTTTGAAACGACTTCGGTAATTGTTATTAATTCATCGTTTCCAGCTTGGAATCCGGTCCATTCTATACGAAACAGCAGAATTTTCCGGAGTTTCTTGTCAACCTGGAGTCCACATTAGTCAATTTCTCCAATCGAGTTTACTGGAACTAAATGAGGAAGGACTGGATGGGACTCCACCAACTTTTACCAGTAAGACTGAATCAAAGAGCACATTATTTTCTCTAATTATTCTTGCAGAAGCCTTGTGGGCAAAGAATGAGAAAACTAAACCAGGCAAAATATTATAATTTTGCAGATGATATTGTGAATCTATAGAACCTTAAATCGTACGGCAGAATATTGTGTGAACCAACACAAGACCGATTCCGAATTTTTCTTGTATGGGCCGCGCAGTATTTTGCTGATAATAAATGCTGATTAGAACCTACATAAATACCACTTCAACATGCATATCTCACTTATCTCTGCTATCACCAGCTTCAGCATCAATGAGATGTAGAAAGAAAATGAACTACTTCATAATGTGAGCACGCCTCGTACCGCTACATGTATTAAAATTTAGCCCTAGTATAACTAGTAAATACCCAAGTTGCAGAAGAGGATCGCCACATTCGTCCGGCTTGGCTGAGACTTTTTTTTTTATTTGACTTGATTTATTGACAACACCCCGTAGGTCCTTACGTTGTACAATTAGTTTACCATTACAGGTTCAAATAATTCAACATAGTACAATTTACAGTCGTACATATAATCTTAAAGTCTATCGACCGT
>JAQGCA010000850.1:0-22177 GCA_034698945.1 Protaphorura quadriocellata
CATGTGCTGTATAATTTATTTTTAAACAATTATTAGTTAGTATTTTTATTATATAGGGCATTAGGGTGACCGATTACTGAAATAAATGTGGTTCATACATGTTATGTTTTCTCGTCACTTGAATAAACTATCTATCTATCAGCGGTATGAATTTCAGATTCTTTAAAAAATATTTGCTGTAACGTTTCCATTATGAGTCATTCAGGGAAAAAATATAAGAAGGTTTATAGTATAGTCTTGTACGGCACTGAAAGAAATGAGTCTGGTCTCTTCATCCAAATAATGCAAATCACCGATCCCCACTGTCATCCGACGTAGGCTGTTTAGGTCTTTATCTGTAAAATCATTTTGTGGCATAGCTCGTCTCATCTCCAGAACCGTCCCGGTAAGTTTCAACATATTCGTTCCTCGATCATAAATTTAAAAAAAATGTTCCAATGAAGAGTGCATTAATGAGAAGTAAATAACCAAAGATGAAGAAGGTCAAGTCTAGTCGAATTAATATAAAATTCAAGAGCACGATAGCACTAGACAACGCAGCAGTTACGAATGGGAGGAGTACATCGCGTACACAATCATTCAATTGAATAATCAGAATGCAAATACACCTGAAATAACTTGTCCAGTTCACATGACTGTTAAAATACGACTCAGTTTCCCTAAACCTGGAAAAGATAAATTCAACATTAGTGTTGCGTCCAAAAGACAAAGGTCTTCAATCAAACTGAAATGACTACAACTGCACGGATTTTCTCACCGAAGTCCTTGAACCATATCCATTGCGACGAGTATGATCGGAAATAACATTGCGCAGTATATATAGAGTCCGTTGGCCGCAGCTGCGAGCGTAAGGCAATTGATTGCTGCATATATTGGGAATGATTCGATCGGTCCGTGTTTCCATTCAATAGCCAATCCCTTCAAATTGAACTTTGTTGGTTTGCAAATCGGTAGAAGTGGAGAAAGTAAGTGCCATCTGCATTGAACCATATAAGCAATACCGGCTCCACCTTGCACGAAACTTATCGCGATGAATAACCATTTCAAGATATCCCCATAAATATCCTTATGCTTTCGTCCGTTGTTGTGCCTTTGGAATCCTGGATTTAATACATTGGACATTATTAAAGTTAACATTGAAGTTCGAATTTAACTATTAAATACGACAGTTACTCCTTCTGACTACTCTTACTTTTGAATACGGACGCGTGGAATTTATGTATTAAAATCGAATGAAGAATATTTATGGAGAAAGTGAACGTATATTTCTGTTTTCAAAATGCGGTTGCCAAAGGTTACAACAAGTACCCTGTCCTGGACTGACTGAACTTTCATTATCAATGTACAGAATACTTGCATTAGTTCTTTCAGACTACTTGTACAAAATCCACAAAATGTGACGTCCTGTACTCCCAACCAAATTCAAATTATATATAAATATTTTATGTTTATACTAATTTACCATTAAAAGTGGTCATATATCGGTTGAAATTGTTCATCATAGACACGATTACTTCACGCTTCCACATTGTGTGCAAATGGAGAGTCATTGAGACGAAGAGAAAACAGGAATTGAGTAAAGATCCGACATTATCCACTTGACTCATGTCAAATCGCCCGTTTACGATATCCTGGGAAAAGCTTATCAGGGCAGAAGCGTCGATGAAAACTATACTCCACACAGTGATATAATAGCGAATGAGATGAAATTTCGACGTTGTAAGGTGCACAATGTATTCGGCAAAGAGGGTGGACGGGTTACTTAAAACAAACGGTTGAAACTTCTTGGTATTCGGTATCCATGTAGGCCGGTAATGCACCAAAATAAAAGGCGTTGTTCACGAAAAGTTTTTGTGCTTGATTGATTTTGAGCTTCGATTTATTAAGGTCAATTTCAACCATGGTGAAAATGTTATGGGTACTCAAATTTCTGATAAAGGCTTTTCTGTTTTTCAAACTGTGTCGATGCATTACGCGGAAAAGGCATTTACGGTCTTCAATATCATATCATGTGTTCAGGATGGCTCATCCTTCAGGTGAAATTTCTTGAAGAAAATTGATTTGAAACAAGAAATTTCTGCCTAAATATAGTAGTTCGAATTTATTTTAACACACGGGATTCTTGAAAGGAAACCATCCGATGAATTATTCCCGCACTTGAAGCAACTTCATGTACATTTGCAATGGAAAGACTCCTTAAAGGTACGTCAAGTGTCACTTCTTGTAAATAATTACGGGATTTTGAATTTCTAATTCTTCCTTCAACCTGAGCTCCCATTTTTACTCCGGGTTATAAACACATAACACAAACACATCCCCAATAAATTCAGAAAACCACATTACCCATTTGGCTAATGTCTCAGTTAGAAATGTTTACACCTAAATGGAATCATTTGAATGAATTCTGCATGTTCCTGAAAGCCATTTCATGTAAGTATACCTAGTTTAACGGCGTATGGTTGTGGTCGACGAAGTCTATTAACAGACCAAACCGTTGTACTTACTCGGACAAGGTCAGTGAATTTTTCTCCTCAATTGTATGTAATAATTGTTTCCGTACAATTAATTAATCGCTTATAATCTGGTCTTCTGCTGGGAACAGAAGATTTGTTTTACTACATTTACTTCTTTACTTACCTCTTTCTTTCGAAAGATTCAAACTCTGACCTCTTATTCGCATTGCATTGGTATTAGTATTAAGACATGACAGAAACCGTGATTTTGGAAGGACAGTCGGGAAAGTTAATACCAAAAAATATAATTTACGAACTTATAGTACTAAACTCTCCCATTTCTTTAAAGGTATTAATGGTAAGGGGCAAATAAAGGTAAGCAATGGTCATAATATAGCAACGTGCAGGGTGTCGAATAAGTATTACGGAGCTCTAACTCCGGAACCGCAATAGCTGAGATGAAGTGGAATACAGCTCCGCCTGAAAGGGCGTTAGCGCGCAGTGCACGGAAGGAAATAAAAAACGTGTTCTCAACGCTTTCCGCCATTCGTTCTTTCCTCCCTGAAAATCTTTAGATACGGATCGTCAATTGCAGTCGATTTTTCCAAAATTCAATTTTCGTGCGGGAATTGTGCAATTTTAAGTGAAGTGATATTTTGTGGTAAACCGACTTGCTCAAAAATTGTCGCTCCATATCTAATTCAGGGAAGACATGCAATGTGTTGGTGAAATTCGTTTTTCGAAATTTTCACAACTTTTCTGGCAGATGGCCATGAAAAACAACGGGCAGACGTTGAAAATCTGATTTTTAACTTCCTCCGCGCGCAGAAAGCGAGCACGCTTCAGGAATAAGGTGAAGTAATGTCCAATCCAATTCGAGCTGATCTTTCCAACGTGATATTTCACCCGATTGTAGCTATTGCGGTTCCAAATACATACTAGACACCCAGTACCATCGTGCACATTTCCGTATAGAGGTTCCTTCTACCATCTGCTCTAATGCCTTGTGAATGCAAACACCTGTACATTGTAGCTGTATTGCCGCCTCACTGCGTTGTAGTTTTGATCGAATTTGTACACAGGGGTTATGTCACTGCGGTAAAGAAAATTATGACATAATAGCTATTAAATTTCATTTTATGTACAATTTTTTTTCTAAGTTTTGGAACTTAGATGTTGCTTAACTCTATTGTCAACCAATTCAACAAACAGCGACAAGCCAAATAAGAAAACTGGTCAGAATCCACTGGTTTTAAATATAATGCTCGTATTACATTGCTTCCTGTGCTATTATGTCCTCATTGGACTACATTGAGGATATTATGCTACTCTACATGATTTTGCTACTCTACATGATTTTGCTACTCTCGATGTAAGGACCCATTTATGGGAAGTCGTGTTATGACTAAATAAATAAATAAATAATTTAAAACAGACACATGCATAGTATAGCTCATGAATTTGTCCACGAGTGACTTCTCGGATATAAGCCAAGAATGTCAAACGTAATCCGAGTACACAACTGAGACTATCGATGCATAATAAAAATATGAGTAACAGTAAAAATAATACATATTAAAAATACAACAACGAGCTCGTTCCAGCACACGAAATGTACACAATTCCAGTGAATGCACAACTGAGTGTACAGTTGCGCTCGCATGATTGTCGACATTTGACAATCGTCTTGTTCTGTATCGAAGGGATTCACTCCTAAAAATACACAACCACAGCTTCATTTTCCTGAGACACTGTTAGTGTGTAAGTTATTTCTCCACTGCGTACTTCACGATTGTTCCAGAATAAATTAACCCATTATCAGATTTTGTCATTTGAAATAGCCGACAGTTTGTGATCTTACAAAATTCATACCCAACAACTTTTTTGGACAAAATCCGAAAATATCGATATGGAACAAGAGAGTTATGGTAAGGAAATATCGCTTTTCGATGCAAAGTGTGGTAACGGCGTCACTACCAGGATGTCCTCGAAATTTCAACCTGGAAATATTTGACAATTCTGAAAACGAAGTCACTGACGAAATTTCGATTTTTTCTTAAATATTTAATATTTGTCATATTTTTAGAAGAAGATGAGGTGTTTGAGAGTGACGACACTTCTGAAACTTCTGATGGCTCTCAATTGAGTTACCCGGAAAGAAAACGGCAGGCTCACGCGCGTTCGGAACAAAAGCGTCGTGATTCTTTGACCAAGGGTTATGATGACTTACAAGAATTTGTCCCCATGGCCGAAGTTAAGGAAGCACTTAAGACTTCTGGACTCAAAATTAACAAATCCATGATTCTACACAAGTCGGTCGACTATATTCAGGTACACGATAGTAATGGAGAATCAGTCCTACTCAGTCTAGCAATAGAATTACAAATTAAATATTTTTTTGCAGTACCTTGACAAAGAGAAAAAGAGAGATGAAGCTACCTTGAGTGCTCTGAAGAAAGAGGTCGAAGGTTTGAGAATCATGAAAACGAACTATGACCACATCGTTCAAGCACATCAGGCTGAACAGCTCAGAAATGGCTCGGAAGGTCAAGTCCCTGACGATATGAAATTCCAAGTTGTAAGTTGGAATTTTAAATCTCAAGTTTTATCTTAATCCGAGGTCAAATCTGAGGACAGTTATTTGATTTGTGAGAATTAAAACCAGTTTTCGTGAATTTGTTTGCGATTCTTGAATTGTCAATGCTGAAGCATTTCGTATTAATTGAAGTCCTATTTTACAGTTTCGGCAAATTATGGACGCTTTGTTCAATAGTTTCATTGGAAATGTCAATTTCTCCAACTTTTCGGACCTTTCCGCTGGAATATTTCGTTGGCTGGAGGAATATTGGAGACCACAAGTGAGTCAGCCATAATTAACATAAATGAGGTATGTGTGATGCATCCAAAGACGACCATGATCACAATATCCTCCATACACAGAGCCCGAAAATGACACACACACATTTTGTAACATATTTCTTGTAATTCCTGAGTGAGGTTTGCTGCATTTTTAGTACAGATTAAGTTACATTTCGTTAGATTGAGCCATATAATTTACGTATTTGCGTTGTGCAAGTGGTAGAATAAACTAAATTGTAGTCTAAACCGAAATCGGTGCATAAATAATATTTAAAGTCCTATTTAATTATTTTGTGTTGATAATTTAACTCAGTTACGGTGGGATAATTGGTTATGAGTTACAAGCTGCATTACGCGTATTTAATTTGGTTCATTAACTATTAACTAACTGCAGGCACTTCAAGATGTAGTGACAAGCGTACTGCCGGGGCGAATCAACACAATTCGTCGCGTGTGAAGTCTTTCATTGGCAATGCAGAACGGAATTATCGGATTGGCAAAACGGTTGAACTAAAAATTGACTTGACATTTGTTTCAGAATTATGTCTTCTAATTTATCATATTAGAGTTCGAGTGCAATTTACTTTTTTCAACAATTTAAATAATTTTGTTTTATTACAGGTTGTGTATTTTTCAACGATTAGATAATTATATTTTAAAAACTTTAAGTATAGACACAAAGTGTCATTAATTCGATTTTGTATTTCACTTAAAAATAGATGAAAATTAATTGTGAATGCCGGAGATGGGCATGTGATGCAAATATTGGACTCTTCCTTATTTTAATCTTCAAGACAAAATCCGACTTGTAAATTACTAATTGTGAATGTTTATTAAATTTGAAGTTGGAGAAGTGCATTAAAATTAATCATGTTATTTATGAGTACGTATTCCTGTTACACAGACTGGAAAGTGAAATACTATGCATTGTGGTTTATCTCGTAAATCCATGCCTGTCTGTCAATTCGTTATTAGATCATCGGAGGGTTTCTGCATAAAAGATTTGACTTTTGACATTACTTTTCCTCACTCGAGACATTAGAAAATAAATATGTCATCATCGTTTGCGGAGTCTTACGGTTCACTGAACTAGAATTAATTCAGTCTCTCGTTTCAAAAGTAATTCAACGTGATGTAATTTATCTTCGAAGTGTTTTACGTACTTTTATGATATTACTGGTGGAAATCATGAGATTAATATGACGACCGACTTGAAATTCGAATGTAATGATTTTTATTTATTAGAACAAAATTAAACCGAAATGGCGAATTCATTTGACGAGACGAGAGATGTACATTGAATAATTGATAAGATTTCGACTCGTAGTTTTGATTTAATTATTTGAACATAAGCGCAATTTATGCTGATTTCTAGAATTAGGCGGAAAAATGATAATGTGATAACCATTTGCCTGTATTTAGTCCTTCTGGCCAGACACGTGGTCATTATTCTCTGTTTCATTGACCCCAGACAATTTCAGTTGTTTCATATTTGATGTGACTCCAGGATTAGGTTTTTCATTGACGTACAAAGTAAAAACGTCAGGTCTTGAATAATGACCCACACAATCCAAATCATACTTCCCACGAACCACTTCGTTCAAATCCAAATCAGCCACAAGAAGTTCTTCAGACTCAAAGTTAGGACCTGCCAGGACTTGACCCAGGGGAGAAATGATGACACTCCCTCCTCTTGTCAACACTGCACTCGGATCTTTGTTATCAAGTTCGGTCGGATATTCATTTTCAGGTGGATAATCGCATCTTCTAGCAAATTGACAACAACCGAGGACAAAACATCTCCCTTCCAATGCGATATGCTTCATGGTTGATTGCCATTCATTACAACTATCAGCTGTTGGAGCGCAGTAGATTTGAATTCCTAACAAATAAACCATATTATTGAGAAAATACGAGCACATTCGAAGATGCAATGACAAGGAATTGAACCCCAGCGCAGTGAAATAGGAGAGTCAACTCATACCATTATGCTACACAGACTTGGGTCAATTACATCGGTAATTGTAATTTCAACTACAAAATACCATTACAATTACGTAAGCGTAATTGTAATTAATTACTTTCAGAATCCCAGCTGTAATTTGTAATTGTAATTAAGTTACTTTAAGAATTGTTTGTAATTGTAATTGTAATTTGCAACTAAATTTATATTTTTCTCAATTACTTTTACAATTACTTTAATTTTTTACCATCAAAAACAAAGATGTAACTATGATGTTAGCACACATAAAATAATCATTTCGAGAAAGTAATTTCAATTGTAATTTGTAATTGTAATTGCACTTTCAATTACAATTACGTAATTGAAATTGGAATTAATTACTTTTCCATTTTTGCCCACGTCATTGTAATTGTAGTCAATTACTTTCGAAACTTCTCCATAAATTTTAATTAATTACAATCAGAAATGAGGGTGTAATTTTTAATTTGTAATTAATTACACTTCTAAAGTAATTGACCCAAGTCCGATGCTACAGTTCACCTACCTTTGCTGTACATGGCAGTCCTGAGAAGAGGCATATAATTTTCCCAACAAATGACAGCGCCAACTTTTCCAACTGGAGTATCATATACAGGCATGGTTGACCCATCCCCTTGACCCCAAGTGATTCTCTCAATGGCCGTTGGCATCAATTTCCGATGTTTTCCCAAATATGTCCCATCATTTGCAAAGAAGACAGCAGTGCAATAGAGGGTCCCTCCATCTTTCTCAATCACACCGACAACCAAATACAAATTGTTCTCTTTTGCAATTTCAGATAATTGATTTATAGCAGGTCCTGGGATTTCCACAGCTGAGTCGTGCCACATTTGATAGATTTTTCTTCCTTCAAGTCCATGATGCCCGAATACCATTGCCAAATACCCACCATGAGGATAACCAGGAAGGTATGCTTCAGGGAATAGAATTAATTGAACTCCTTTGGATGCAGCATCTTTGCAAATTCCAGCCAATTTGGATATTGATCCATTCAAATCAAAAGAGACGGATGCAAATTGTGCGACGGCAACACGGACTAAGTTTTTGTGAATAATTAAGTTTTCTCTTGCCTTATTCAAAGAAACCATTGTGAGGATTTGAGTGGTGAGCACGAAATATTACTTTGAGTCTGTTCGGTTTTAACCTATTTGAGAGACTAAATTAAAATGAACTGAACTAAGTGGAACGGATAAAATTAATCAGGCCTTGAGGTCAATCGCTAATGCACGCGACAACGCAGCACGAACTCTCTTTAGAAGTAAAGACTTTCATTGACATCGGTTGTGATAAGGAGAGTGGACTGGAAATAATTTAATATTAGATCAATGTCAATTCAAGGACAATTACAATTACAATTAGGGTTGAAATGAAATAAGCTGGGTATAAATTATCTGAAGCATATCATATTATTGCAGACAGTGGACTCAGAGAGTTTTTTTTTGAACAAATAACAATTATGTAATTCCTGAAGCAGTCTGACAAGTTACAGTTGTATGAAATTTTTACAAAATATTAAATATCGTACAGATTCTAAAAGCAACTCCTAATAACAAAAATAAAAATAAATTAAATATGAGAAAGATTGTCTAATTATTTTATCTTAGTGATTTATTCGTCTAAAGTTCGGGTACAAATTTGATTTAATTATGCGTCCATGTCAATTTTTCAATAAGGTTTGACTTTGTCTAATCAGAATAATTAATTATTTTCAATTTTTTTCAAAGTTTCATTGATTCTTGCTTGCTCATCTTCTGGAATGACAATGCCGACATTTGTAATGTATTTGGCCACGGCCGCCCGGTACAAGTCAGGTCTTTGATTAATCAGTTTGTCCATCCATTGATCCATCCAGCCTTGCTGAACTTTTGTACATTTTAAACACTCACCAAGAATTCCAGCTCGAACACGGGCTGCAAATTTGAATTTCAAAATATTAAATTATTTTATGAAGAAATGTAAAAAAATATGCTCATTAATTTCACATGTACTCAGATAAGGATTGCCACTTAATTTTAGTGGAGACCTTTTGTATATTTTCTGCAAAAATAGGATTGCTTTTCGTTTGGGATAAGGAAGGTACCCCTAGTAGTACGGGAGCACTCCATTGGATATTTCAAAGCAAGTGCTATACATTGTCAGCCAGATGGAATTGAACCCCCGGTATTGCGAATTGTAAGATATGACAGGATATTGAGTAAAAAATCGCTTACGTTTAACCCAACGCCCAATGACATCACAAGGTCCATTGTAGAGTATACATTTGATTTGAAAATTGAGAAGACGTTCATTTTTTAAAATGTGTGAAATGTCCAGACTGTCCAACTCTGGTTGAAGTCTCACAGGGTATTGTTTTTCATTTTCTAGTGGTGGAAGTGGTAAATTGACTCCAACATCTGCTGCTGAGGTTAAATAGAAAATAGCAAATACCAATGTCATAAGATTACACAGAATACTATAAATTGTTGCCATTATTAAAAATCCCAAAATAAAAATTCAGGTACTAATTTGTACTTATGTATAAGTTTTTCTGTAACAACTTAGTTCGTTTTTGTTTACAAATTGACTGACGGTTTCAACAAAGATCTTCCCGATTTTTATACTGCCCGTGAATTTATATTTGTATTAGGTTGTGTTCATTGTATAACATTGTGTGCTAATTCCTTCACGTAACCAGTAAATATTTGCGTAAGGAGTACTTACTCAAATCATGTAACTGAAAAGGAAACGTTACGAGGTGATAATTGTTTCACGGACGGATTCTATATATTGAATTTGTGTGTCAGTCGGGCCAGTGTACGGTTAAACTACTAAGATAAGTGATGTCTAATAAGTGTACTGAAATTATTGACCACAATAAAAGAAATTAACAAACTGGTAGTACTTGGACGACTTTGACGATAAAACTATCGTCAAATGCTACTTTCGGCACCATTGTTAAAAACATTTGCACTGCTACGATGAAGTGAATGAAGTCATCAATGCTGCTTTTTAATGAACGGTTTATGATGCGTTGATCCGCACGTCGTATAAAATTCACTTTTTCAAGTGTCTTAAGTTAAAATTTATTTCAGGTGACTTAGTCCTGAAAGAATTTGAGAAGTCGAGAGTAGTATAAGTCAGGTAATGTATTTAAAGATAATGAGGAGTGTCTGAGAGAAAAGGCTATCAACGAGCATTTGAAATAATGTATGTGTTGATACAATTTTCGTACATAGTAACATCTAATTCCTACGTAAAAATAATTACAAAAGGGGACCGCACAAAGAGCATGGCATAGCCACCTCTGTTAGATTTGGCTGCACTCTTCATACGTTATAGCCCTTGACCTGTTGAACAACTTTTGTAAAGATCCCAACCCCAGAAGTCGCACCTATTATGGGCGCTAGTAATACTCGGGGGGCAGATGCTACGCCCAGGCTAAGCACTAGGGCGGGATCAGCTGCCCACACGTCCCCCGTGTATTTCTTGCGCCCAAACGGTGCGACTTTTGGGGTGGGGACTTTCACAAAAGTTGTTCCGCAGGTCAAGGGCTATCTAACAGAGGGGACTATGCCATGCTCTTTCTACGGTCTCCTTTACATATCGATTCGGATAGTTCGATATTTCATTTTTGTGATGTCTATCATGTGTGAGCTATGGAATTGATGACTTAAATAAAATTAGATCCAATCCAATCCAATTAATTGATCTTTGACTGACAAACTACTGCTTTGTTCTCTTGCAGTACGAGTTTGCACTGCAGTTGGTCTATTGGATATACCCCTAGTAGTAGGAAAAACTCTGTGGAGAAAAACAAACAGACCGAATTTCGGTAACTAGTAAATTCACTGATTACTTTTATCATTTATTGATTTACTATTGGACTGTATCAGCTACACTTGAAAACTCATTGAATTGAAGTGAACGCCTGCAGTGTCTACTCGAGAGATTGGACCCTCACTAGGACAAGAAGTAAGCCTTATACCGGAGCGGACTGAAATCGGCAACCTGTTTAATAGTTAAATAGGACATTAAAAAATAATATTCAGCGATCCTATTATCACCTTGCAATCCTCCATTGTCAGTGTAAGACCAGGAGGCGAACGCGAAACTAAATATAAAATTCTTATGCAAATTGACAAGACGGCTGATTTTACAATTTACATATTTACATTCGGTAAATACAGCAAAGGTGAGGTTAAATATTGTCTTACGATGGACATAATAGTCAAATTAGACAAACAATTTTTTTATTACATTCTTCCTTATGAGGGAGTTGGTTATTGAACGTATCCGAGAATTATTAATATGCACGGGTTGTGGTCTACGTTCCTTCCTTATAGTTCCTGAGAAATCTTTAACTCTTCGTCTTATTTGAATAGTAAACAGTCAACACAAAATCAATCAAGATCAAGGTTATATCGGAGAGTGAAGAGAACAAGGAAACCTTTGTAGCTGACAAACTTATTCATTTCGTGTGCTGTATGTAAAATTTATAAATGAGGAGTCACTTTTTCATAATGGACATGACAAAATTATTAATTCAATTATGGCATCAAATATGGGGTGAAAATTCTATTAGCAAATTTTAGTCAACTTGAAAACACGAAAACACCATTCGAAGAGTTCCCTTGTGAGTGTTAATCATACAGTCATGAGTATTAACGTAATGACGGTTAATTAGAAAAAAAGGAATTCCTATTTTGAACTTAAAATGTGGAGTTCGTTTAATTTAAAAAATTCAACTCAATTTCGAAAACCATAAGACTACACTTGTCCTTCTAATCGAACTTTTTTGCTTCTCGGTGACTTTTTCATAACTGCGCACATTTTTGATCTCTGGAGGACATTGTCACATTTTCGGTCATCGCTTCTTGGAAGTTCCCTCGTCTTGCGACTTTCCTTGACCTTTCCAATCAAATGACAACAACCTTCTTGTAAATACACAAACAATGGAAACATCGCACGACCCTTTTTACAACAACATTCCAATGGTTGATAATTCGTTAAATTAGCATTATCAGGCAGCTAGCTATTTTAAATATATTATTATACACATCGCTGTAAGGTAATGTGAGACAACGTCGCGTAATTTGTATCGTTTGAGTTCGGTATGGTTTCCATTTGCCGTATAAAGTATACCAATATAAGGAAACTGAAATGGTGAAATACGTGTAATTCCAAAATCATGGTATTCCATTGAAAATAAATTCGAAGAATATTCCAATCTTACAATAGGTGTGCCACTGAAGTCGATGAGGCTTTGGATTTGGACTAACACAGAATTTAATCCACAAAAACAGTCTGATGCAAATTTCAATAATTTTTTGAACGAGTTATGTCAAAGATAAAAATGGATGCTATTTGTCTACTACCAATTCTTTATTTTAACCACGAATCAAATTTGAACCCAAAAATCTAACTTAACATCTGAAATGGTTATAGAATAATTTCAAATCTAGCTCTAAACACTATGTATATGATTTTGTTTGTATAACTAAATCTTTTTTTTTAGCCGGTCCATTTCCGGGAATGTTCATCAAATGGATAGACGAGAGTTCCGACTCGGAATTCAAAATGGAATACAATTGCACATGACATGCCCACCACTTTCCCGTATATCTTTTCTAACGCAAGATTCGATATTTCTCCCAAAGCTACGGCATGCATCTGTACAGCTTCCTTGTTTGTAATACTTGTCTAAAAATATAATCACAAAATTATTTTAACGGATTAATTTAATTGGATGATCAATAACATTCGAAAATTTAGGAAAGTCAATAGAAACTGGTGTCCATTTGCTACTCACATGTAAAGGGTATACACGAGAATCCATAGTTTTTATTTTTCGGTGAGGTTACAAGAAATTATGTCACGGCCAGGTTTGAATTATTAATAAATTCTGAGATTGATTCTCTCAATGTAAACCGCATTAATTTTATTAATATAAACCGGACATTAATTTTATGGACGAGTCAAATGTTTTTAATTTTGATGGTATACGTAGATAGAATAAATTCTTAGAGTTCATCAATATTTCCATTCTGACGGTAATGTAGATTTTTTCTCTGTATAAAGAAAAGAATGAATACTTACCTTCACATTCGTTGGTACAAAGGAATAATACGGTCTTTTCATTTCCCCTTTTACCACATTGAAAACTTTGTCGCGATTTATTCGCAACCTGTACATATTCAGCAACTTTAACAGCTTTCTTATCGGCGGATTGTACGCAAATAATGCTAGCTGTCACGAAGAAGATTAAAAGTATTCCTGGCGAAAATTTGTTCATGTCGGAATTTCTTATTTTACTTTATGAGAACTACGAACGAAAAGAACGATTTTGAAAATGGGATTGAAGTATGAGATTTTTCCGTAGTTTATATACTCTAGATATTTTGAATGAAGAGAATTTATTTGATATGACCAAAGGCCCATTCAAAGGTATATACTCTAGATATTTTAAGACCAACTCCGCCTGCAAATCAGTAATTATGGCATTCCTAATGGAAATCAATTTGGTTATTTCACTGAACTGTTTGGATTATGGAGCATTATGACATTAATAAAGCATTCTCTGACTCTGACTCTGAAACACATTTGTACATAAAATCGATGTGCATCCGAAGATAAACTCGGCCGAATTGCATTATTCAGATACAAATAAATGTTTATTACTTTCAAATTGTATTTGACGAATCATGTAAGGAACAATCCTGGAGTGCAATTCCAAAGGGGAACAAAGTGATCGACATTGCGAAAAGTTTTCATCTACCACATTATTTCAAGGTAGATTAAAGTGCTGGAAACAATATTTTAACTGTTTCCTTCAACTGAATGTCACAATCACATAATTTTATATTTTCATCCTTTACAGTTTTACAGTTTACAATTCTTACGACTTATCTAAATGTTTTTGCAATTAATTCATAATGTTTCTTGCAAAATAATCAAATCTGTACTGCCATTACAAAATATTTTAGCACTTACGAAAAAAAAGTAATGTCACTCAATGTGAAATTCAAATGGCAAGACTTTTATTAATTACAATCAAGTATGCTCGAGTATACGTATAATCACAATTAAGAATTAAAAAAAAGAATCAAAAATAGTAGTCAACTGAATAGCCAGAGACTTTAGCCTCAGATAGAAGTAGATCCGAGTTATCGATCCGAATAGTTTTTATATCTCAAATTCATCTCTCAAAATCATCCGGCGATTTTGACGCAAAATATCTGCTTGAACATCTGGAACATCAATCTAATTTATTTTAATTAATGATCAGATTACAACAGATATGCATACAATAATTGGTCCTGCCAGTTCTGATGACTATTTAAATATCAAAGAACATGATGCGAACTGTAATTCGGGCGATTAATACTATATTGATAATATATTGATATTGATAGCTGCTACTCATATGGTATGGTCTGAAATCTAAACAAAGAATAGGGCACATAAAAAATTATTGAAACTGGCCATTGCATTTCAGAGAAAGATCAATGAAATGTGATATTCTTGACACTACGGTTCCGATTTTTGAATTGTGAATTCATCTTTGTATACTTATCTAAGTATGCAGTTTCTCGGGAGGCATACCCATCGTGTTATTTATACATAATTCGATTCAAGGGAAGAAGTGATTTAGAAACCAATTAGTTGTTCATTAATATATCGGATTCATCCACATACCTTTCCAAGAACCAACTCAGAACTTTCCATAGAAATTTCCTTTCCAAGCCCTCCCAAAAATTTCGGGTCAGGGTTACGAATATGTGTTATTCACATTTAAGAAAATATTAAAATCAACAATTTTACGAGAACCAAAAGTTAAAAAAAATTAGATTTCTTGGGTAAGCTTGACAATGACGGGAATTACAAAAGTAGTTACTTGTAGTTATAATGACAATAATTATTGAAATTAGAAACTATTAATTACAAACAAAGGTTTTAAATGGCCGCAGTATTATGGCTGTGCGGAGGAGTCATTAGTTTTTTTTAATTAAAGAATGGAATGGTTGAACAAAAAAATCGAATATTACGAAATGAACACATATTCATCTAGGTACAAAGCATTTGCCAATGTCTTACGGAGTTTTATTTTAAATGAATGAAAAATGGGAATGTCAATACTTGGCATGATGGAAGACTGAAGTATGAACATTCCCATGCATTGACGGTCGACTTTGTTGATTTCAACATAGGTGGTTATGACAAACCTGAAATTTGAGCAATTTGACCCAACCTGACCTATTGTTAAGAAATTTGGTCGACCATTTCGACGATTGTGGTGAGCCCGTCGTATGAGAATCTGATGATTTCTAAATTTTGATTAGCAATAATCTCGTCCAGTAGCTTCATTTTAAGCCGTATTCCAATAAGATCGGTCAAGGCGATCACTCGTGGCATCAAACCGAATAGGGGAAAATACATCTGACTCACCCTGTATTATAAATTAGAGTTTTTTCCTAATTACAGTATTGTATAGTATAGTATTAAACTGTTTTTGGTAAAGTATTGTGTTCAAATACTGTCTAATAATACTAATAATTGCATAACTAGAGACACTAGAATAATATAATAATAATACTAAATACTAGTAAATGTTTTAATTCTGCCTGATTCACAGTCAGCTCCCGAATGTAAAACAATCATCGAACATGACAACATTATGTGTGAAAGTTGGGTTTTGTAAATACGTCATCTGTGTTTATAAGCTAAGACAATGGATTTGACTTCCAACAAATATTCAGTGAGTTTATGTACACATGTACGGTGCAGTGGCCCACAACTGAGAAACCGAGAATATGTCAAAATTAAATAAAATTGAGTAAAAACTAAGGTATTTCAAAATAAAAACAAATTAAATTAAGAAACAAAGTGAATGAATGCATTTTTTAAAATTGTTTTAATTTATTTTACGAAATAAAATAAATATAATATTTCCTCTTTTTTTATAATTTGTAAAGTAATTTTTTAAAGTCCATTTTTTACTTATATTTTCTCTACTGGTGGCTTAACTATGCGCATATGTGATTCTCATAAGCCGCACCGGCACCGCCATTCCTGTACTGTAGGTTTACAATCCAATCTACTAGAAAACCAATGAAATGTTTGGAATTATGACAGAAGACGAGAAACCTCATTTTGGGTGTTTGAATGTATTCAGAAATTAATATTTCGTCTTATAATATTTATTGGAAATTATTTTCTGGGTCAAAATACCTTCATATGCGCAAATATAAAAGATCTTCCAATTTCTAATTTATCATTTTAAACATTTCATCAACGGTTTTGTGAAAAAAAATCGATTTTGAAAAAAAATTGGGTCTTGAGATCAGTTCTGGGGAAAAGTTCCATGGGATATGCTATTCCATGCTAAAAAGAACTTAAGAACAACACTACATAAAAACGACTTTTGAGTGTTCCATGATCTAATAACATTTCCGTGCGTTTGATGTAAAAATTTAATATTAGAAAGAGACGACTCAAGCTAATCTGGATAGACACAATTTTTTAGTAGGACATATCCAATTAAAGTAGCATGGACTCTAAGCGTGCAGTACGCGAATGGCAGTGCTGATCCGCCTTGTGAGAATTACATAGTTAAGCCTGCACACATCAGTATAGTGAAAATATGGTTAAAAAAATTAGTGAATCACTTTACAAAGTAAAACAAAGTGGAATATTTGTTTTATTTTATTTCGCAGAATAAACTAAAATTCATTAATTCACTCTTTTTTTTTAATTTGTTTTTGCTTCAAAATTCTTAATTTTTGGTCCACTTTGTTTTACTTTTTGTCGTATTCTCGGTTTGGCAGTTCCAGGCCCCGGTACACACGATCATTTAGGTCCAGAATGTACAAGAATCAATGAACAAAAGAAAATCAAAATACTATATTTGAAGGTTTGTTTGTACTACAGTAAATGGTATGTAGAATGTGATAGAATCAATTAGCTCTCATGGTCGAAGAGGTTGATCATGTACAACTGGTCGTCTTTGTCCAGAATGTAAAACAATCAATGAGTTTAATGAGGTGCAGTAATAAATTTATTTCCTAATTGACACTGTAAGTAAAACAAAGAACAAACCAAACCGCGAAGACAAGGCAAAACCTAAACACTGGCTCATAATTTGCCCCCATTCTTTACCCTAAGTTGGAATTTAAAAACGTACCAATGTTTTGTAATTCCAGGAAAACCGCTTATATCAAATGAATTGAAATTCAGGCGTTCACGTGTCCATGAGTAGCTTTTAATTGGCGTCCATTAATGCATGTGGGCTGTGAATAACTTACGCGTTTAATCTACTCGTCGGTTCATAACAATTTCCCTAGGCACTTTTGACTAACCTGGCAGTTGGAGAAGAATTGAGATATTCGTTTTGAGTACCGAAAAATTGAGGTAGTGTCCAACCTGTGTTACTATTAACGCTCCCACCGCATAGGAGAAAAACTGATGAGCAACCTGTTTAAATTAGTTTCCATAATTTGTCTGAATTAATTAATTGCATTTGACTTCAAAATTTTCAGCTCCATATTTTTATGACCAGTATATTGTTCAAATCCGTTGTCTACTAAATGTGTCTTTGCAACGACCAAGTTTGACAGGCTATTGTGGTAAATGGTTATTACACACCATGCACAATTTTTAAACTACATGCGTAATGCAATGGCAATTGAAAGTTATGTAAATAAACCCAAGTTTGCAATTTATTTGTATGGTACAGACCGAGGCTACCAGGAAGGGTTACTGGAAGAAATGCTAATACTAATGCTACGGAGAAATGATGACGTTGAAACGATTCCTGATATTTTAGCACGCGTGGATACAAGTTCTTGCTGTCTGGGTTTTATAACAACACACTTTATGTAACATAAGATTTAGTGCAGTAATACCTGAATTGAGGAGTGACAGCTAATTATTTGCAAATGTAACACCAAAAATTGTTAAAAAATTCTGACTAAGATGATAAATGGTAAATTCTAACTATTGAATGTTACCATTGGGCTAAAACAGTTCTTGAGTTTATTTAATCAATTTTCGAAAGTTGACATTTATAAGGGGAATATGACAAATTTGGAAACTGAGAATTGTATATTTCTTATATTTAAATAGACGGTCTGCATACACGGGTCAGCTCAGTCAGTGTGAATTAAATTAAATCGGGAGGCGAGAATTTGGTGACATTTTGTAATTCCGGGACTTTGCTTTGTTGAGATCGAAAGGTAAATTCCTTAGTCACGCGTCGACTGTGACAATTATTATATTTGATTTAATACATAAAGGTTTCGAAGTCGAACTCGGTTTGTTAAAATTAACGAAAAATACATACAGTTTATATCAGCCTGTAGGCTAGGAAGAACTGAAAGGATATTTGCAGCATTAATTTTAACTTCATTTTAACAAATACGAAACTTAGTAAGTAAGTAGGTGTAGTAAGTAAGAAAGTTGGCATTTTTTGGGTTGCTTAGCAACCTTCCCAGATTTCTCTCGGATTAATATTTACATTTGTGTGGAACACATAAGCATAACCGCCCGTATGCCGAAGCTCTCTAACTAGTAGTATATAAAACATTAAGAAAATTCGTGATGCACCGGATATCCGGCGGGATAATTTTTACAGTTTGAGGTACCATCGGAATCGTGTTCTGTGGCCTCAGATCGGTGAAAATACGGAAGTCGCTTGACCGGATATCCGGCCGGATAATTAAAATTATCCGGCCAAGAGACTTTCAGATTTTTCCCGATCTGAGTGCGTACTATAAGAATCATATTGTGAAAATTATCCGGCCGGATATCCGGTGCATCACTAGAAAATTCCGATATAAATGAACCCGTTTGTTTGTTTCAAGTCTTCTAAAACATTTCAGGAGTTCACTTAACTGTTGTTGGGATATTATAATTATATAATAAGAAAGTATTACTTTTCGTCATTCCACATTATAATTTTTGTAAAACCAGATTTCAAGAATGAAAAATAGCTGTGCTCATGCTCAAATTGACTGATTTGATTGCGGAATATACAGGGTGTTCACGAAAGAGCGCTTAGTTGTTTGATTATATTTTGGCGTAGTTACAAGAAATTATGTTGCGGTCAGTTTGATAAACCCTAAAAATTTACTTTATCAATGTAAACCATCAAAGTAAAAATCAATGGTACATTGGACTCATCGCCAAAATTAAATGTTCGGTTTAGGCTAAGAAAATTTCTATGCGGTTTACGTTGACAATATAAATGCTTAGAATTTATCAATAATTCCCTGACCTTAACATAATTTCTTGTAACTACGCTGAAATATAATCAAACAACTATGCGCTTTCTCGTGGACACCCTGTATTATAAAAGTTTTAACAACATATGAAAAATTAACATCAGAGTCCACTGCTTTATTTCGAAAATTTTTGACTTTTTATAGTAAGTTGTCTGGATCTAATCTGACAGGTGGGGTGGATCCTACGAGCTAAATTAAAAACAACGAAATATACGATGCGATGTTTCATCATACCTTCCAATGAATATGAATTTAATTTTTTAAATTGTATTGGAAATCTATAAAATGCAAGCTTTTCTTAAATTTAAAACCAGGGAATCAGATAAGTTGAATTGATGAACTAGAGTTTTTTTATTTCGTCAATATTTTCAGAGCCAACTGTTGTAAACAAGAGGATCATGTTTGATAACTCTTAAACTATCAACTGATTTTACTAAGGTGTAAGGACTCAAAATGATCTAGGTCTTTCAGGCAATGGTGAAGGTTGCATCCTTGGGTTGTAATTTATTATTGCATTTGCTTGTGCATTTGTTATTAGACGAATCGAAAACGAATTTAAATAAAAGAGACTCATTTACAGTATTAGTTACTGCGAAAAAATAGTATTGTAATTTTTGGGAGTTGAATGCCTACATATAGTGTGTTCCTGTAACACCAACACTGACATTGACATTCAGATCTGAGTAGTACAGTACAGTCCAGAATAGCAAACTGTAGTGTAAGTTCATCGATTTGGATGAGTAACCCACTTTTAACAAACGTACATGCTACGTTACTGCGAAAATTATAGGTACAGAGAAATGGCATGGGTTGGATGGGAAGAGCGAAAGGAGGGATATTTTGTCTGCAAAAAATGTGTAATCATTAATGTACAGGGTGCCCACGTACTAATACATCAGGCGATGTGGTAAGATTCCGTTCTCTCTGACAAACAATGAAGAGATTTTAAGCATATGCGTTTCCTCATCAAAGGTTTACCTTCCGTAGATCACATTGAAAGCAACGAAATCTCTAGATTAAATACACTGTGATGTTTGATCACGAGGAAACGTTAAGTGTAAATTACGGAATTGTGTAATAAATAAACTGTATCTATAATGTTCAGACCTTGTCTGTAGACTGTAAGCTGTTCTTAAAAAAATTTGTGGTACAACCTGCGAACGAACCGACACTTCTCTTTGTCCTTGCGAGTGCATCCATGAACAAAATTGTTTTCTGACTTCTATGTAATGGTCAACGATTATGTGCCACCTTGTACGAGGTACAGCACGCTACTCAGAATCAGTTAATTTCCAGGTAAAGTAGTGCTATTGATGATATAATAAATTTGTGGTACGCCATGGACAACGTTTTCTTATCGTGTTGAATTTCATCAGTTTCGAAACTGATCAAAAACGTTTGACAGAATGAGTTGGTTGTTATGTATATATAAGCTTGAGCAAACGCTCAGTACCAGTCAAAATCTTAGCAACACAACACTACGAGTACAATATAAGTTAACTTTACCATTCACTCATGCCGGAGTAAAGTAATAAAGTAGAATTAACTTATCATTCGTTACATAAGCGAGTTTCTGTTTCTGTTTCTGTAATTTGGAATTTGAAATGGTATGTTTGAATTCGATCTCATATACTATTGCACTAAAAGTTGTTCAAGGAGAAAATGTCTCAAATTAATTACGTACTTTTCATTCAAAGACGGTCAGAAATAAAATACGTCATGAATAACTCTAGATTACGCCACACTTCTATCCGAGAATCAATTATAATAGCCGAATTTTTGAATTAAGATAAGTCTTACAGCGGACTTTAATAAACTATAATGTTAGAAGTTTCTATAACGCCAATGTTATTATAAGGAGAGAGGAACTGAGATTCACAGCTTGAATATCAAAATCCTTAATGAATTCTGATAAAGGCGCATACATACGCAAGAAAGCCAAAATGGGAAAAAATTGGAGTAATTTTTATGAATTATTAAGACAGACACAATTTTAAGCAGGTGCACCAGGAGTTGTAAATAATCTAAGATTCTCGGAGGATTAATTAAATATTTCTGATTTGTTTCCAATTTTCAATTTAGTAGGGCTGACTTCCGTGCTCTAGGCATTGGGTCAGGTCAATGAGAATACGAAGAAATCACTGAAGAAAAATCTGTCCAAAAGAGAGGTAAGAATTTTGTTACCCTTTTCTGCATTTTCATGATATTCTCCTTGGGGGCAGACAAATATTTATAAAACGGGCACCACCTTTATGCCCAGTTTCTCTGAAAAGGAGATACCATGTGCTATCAATTCCAACAAAGTTTATTTTATCACATGTAGAAAATATTTAAAACTGTTAAAGTGTCAATTCTTGTGAAGAAATAAAATTTACAGAAATTAGTGGAACGGGTGTGCCCGTTATGAGCGAAACCGTTATGGGCGAAATCGTTATAAGCGAAAAAATACCGTTATGAGCGAAACGCGGGGAAAGCATGGCTACAGAGTTGCCACTTCCTGCAAACCAAATTTGAACAATTTTGAATATTAAAAAATGAGCTTATTAGAAAATCAATTCTACAATAAAATCAAGCAAATCGGTTACCGATATGTCAAAATAAAGTCG